>JAXIUT010000048.1:17527691-17547454 GCA_035586675.1 Eurytoma californica | reverse complement strand
CACTTGATTGCTTTTAATTATTTTAAAAATGGTAATAGGCAATAATATAAATTATAAATCTTTAAGTGTTTCGGCTATAAAAATAATTAATTGTTATTTTATGTTACTTTTTGGCAAGTTAAGTATAAGTAATCTACAAAGTTTAAAGCTCTTATCTTTACTTGATTCTACTAAAATTAACAAGGGGATAAAAAGCGAAAACAGTGTTTATAAAATTTAATTTACAAACAATTTATTTCGAAACATAATTGTTTTCAAATAGTTTAAATTAACAACTTCTTGATATCATCAAAATTTTGCTATTTAAAAAGTATTCTATACATTTTAATAATAAAATTTACTGACTGTTCTCGCTATTCTATTTTTTTACTAACAATTCTTTCTTTTTCCTATATAATCATTATCGAAGGCTCTCCTAAAACTCATCAGAGGTCCTTTTCCGATGCGATGTCTGTAGCTTCCGAGGAGGCCCCCGATAAGAAGAAGAAGAAGAAAACAATTTTGTCCCAGCTGCTACCCTCGACACCCACGACAAATACGATACCCAATCCCCTGGGATCTATGGAACATCATTTACTACCGCTTGGGTAAATTAGTCTGTAGTATCTCTTTCCGTTGTTTAGAATTTTAGGAAGACGAAAATACAAAAAAATGTATCATTTATCTTTATTTGTTATTAATAATAGTTTTGAAACTGAAATTACTTTGTAAATCGTATTTTAAAAAACATTTTCTTTTCTCAACTAAACAAAATTCCGTTTTTCAGATCTGTTGTGCCAATTGTCGTGTATGAATCTGAGCCTTCGTCGATAATAGCGTATGCATTAGATTCGCATGACTATAAACACGCGTTGCAGGAACAATTGCGAATAACTAAGGGCCCAGAATTGAATCCGAGCCCACTCTACAAAAGAAAGTCGCAGGAGAGCAAGGAAAACGCACCAGACGCCAATCAACCCGGGGATTTCAAGCGACCATCTGTCTTGTCTTTCCTACGCGGCAATAGTCCAAACCCTAATTTACAAGTATGTTTCCATTTTTTAAAGCTCTTACCTTACTCTTTTCATTATTGATTATTCGAAATGTTAATCTTAATCAAAATTAGATGCCCTACATATATAAAGCGCAGCTTAATCGTAAAATATTTTGTTTTATAATTACCTTCTGGAATGTAAAATAATTTCCACTAATGGAGTGACATTCAACTGGCATTGCTAAAAAATGAAATAAATTACAGAATAGTCCTTTGGAGGCCGACAAAGCTGCACCCTCGATGGAGTCGACGGCTACTCCGCAATTGACCAGCACTGAGCCAGAGGAAGAGAAGAAAGTTGCAAAACCGCAACAGCAGAACTACATTGAAGTTCAGTTTGCGGATGCAACGAGCAACTTCTATTGCAGGATCTACTTCGCGGCGCAGTTCGCTGCTCTGAGGGAGAGTGTTCTACCCCTTGGCGAGGACAGTTATACGAGGAGTCTCAGCCGTTGTGTTCTGTGGTCTGCTCGCGGTGGAAAAAGTGGCAGTACCTTTTGCAAAACTAGAGGTATGTAATGTAGCTCTATTTTAACGTACAAGTTTTAGGAATTTGTGAATTTTTTCAGAAATATCGATAAATCCGATGAAATATTTTGTTTTCATTTTAGAGATAAAGTAGAAGTGACAGTAGAACTGTACAGTAAAGTACAGTAAACTGTACAGTTCTCAACAGTAAACTGTTGAGAATTAAATTCAATGTTTAATTATCCAGCGATGTAATTCATTTATTAAAATAAATTAAAAATCTTTTGTGAAAAAATTGTATACCACCTTTAATTAATGATGAAATAATTATTATTGTTATGATGCAATCACCAAATTAGTATTCATTACATGTTTTTATCGCCTTAAAGATTATAAATTAAAAAAGTAAATTTCTTTAAAATGTATTCAACTAAATGATAATTAAAAACGATGATGAACTAATAATGCCTAAAAATTGAACGATGCGCATGAGTCATTTTAGTTACTATATGCGTGTGACTAATCGAATTACTATTTTCAGACGACAGGTTTGTTTTAAAAGAAATGAACCGCATGGATATGCAAATTTTCCTCGATTTTGCGCCTAACTACTTTGCATATATGGAGAAGTGTCAACAAACCAAGCAGCCGACACTTTTAGGAAAAATTGTTGGAATCTACCGAGTGTCCTTTAAAAACAACACAACCAATGCCGCGCTACGGACAAGCCTGTTGGTTATGGAAAATTTGTTTTACAACAGAACCATTACCGACAAATTTGATTTAAAAGGATCGGTGAGAAATAGACTGGTCAATCCGGAAGACGTTGATCAGGAAGGAGAAATAGTTTTGTTGGACGAAAATTTACTGAACAGTAAGCACGACAAAAGTCATTAAGAAAATGAAAACGTGTTTTCAGATAAATCAAAACAGGATACTAATATCTTTGTTATTTCATCTATTTTAGGAAGTTGTGACTCTCCGTTATACATCAGACCACATGCCAAAGCAGTTCTAAACAAGGCTATCGAGGAAGACACTAAATTTTTGGCAGACAATTGTGTTATGGACTATTCACTTCTTGTAGGTCTTGAGCCAAATACTGATGAACTCGTATTAGGTATAATTGGTAAGTTTTGTTTATATAATTTTTTATTATCTATAAAAGTGCAATGTTAGTAAGTACCAATTATTCTTTATTAGATTATCTGCGGACTTTTACATGGGATAAAAAGTTAGAGACGATGGTGAAAAAATCCGGAATCCTTGGAGGCCAAGGCAAATTACCGACAATAGTCTCACCAGTAGAGTATCGCGCGCGTTTTATAGCGGCGATGCATAAATACTTTCTGCCGGTACCGGACAGGTGGACTGGTCTCAGTCGCGGTGTTTCAGCGACGTAAATAGTCAAATAATTTTGGATGAATAAAAATCAGCATTTCGTCAAGGGCATCCTTCTTACAATATTTATAAACAGAAAACTCATTTTAATAATTTTGTTTAGTCTTTTAGCGCAACGAATCATAGTTCTAAGCATAATTTATAGTTTTTTAAATTAAATTACGTATGCTGATTTTGTTTCACACAGAAACACTTTTACTATTAAATCAATTGAAAACAGCAAATCTGTGATTTTGCCAAAAAATCTATTTTTTAAGATATTGATTTTATCCTTTTATAAAATATTTTATTACATTTGCAATATTATATAGTACAAAATAACAACACGTTACTCAAAGTATGTTAAAGCGTATGACTTAAAACGCTATATTATTAATGCATTTGTGATTACTAAGTTACCTGTATTAACTCGCTACTGATCACGCGATTGTAATAGTTATTTAAGTTTTATTTATTGTTGAATTTGTGTACATCTATATTAATTTCTTATAAAGTTATAATTGTTTTAAATAATGTAAATCACAGATTAGTTGGTTTTTCACTAGGAGGAATAAAGGCGGTGTCAAATAAAAGTTGCTGTGCTAAATTGAATGTGATAAAGAAAATGATGTTTTTTATGTCATTTTCAAATCGCTTCGTCAAATATTTACATAAATAGCTGCTTTTATGTATGAAAATTCCAAAGTATAAATGAAAAAAGATAAATCAAATGTAAATACACCCATATATTTGTACAAATAAAAATTTATACTTCTTGTTTGATTGAGTTTGTTATTTATTAGATAATCAATCTATTACCAAAAAGTCGTATTTTTTCAAGAAATCAACATAAAATAGTTGTAAAATTAACTGTAAATAACTAAACGATGTAATCGATTTTTGGTACAAAAAAAATTTATTACTACGTAATACAGTTCTTTAAAGGATAGGATGGACGAGCTAACAAATCATCTATGAAAGCACCATTATTAATGATTTTATTCAGATAATTTTTTCTCTCATATTTATGTACAATGAACATTATTTATAATTAATAATCAAATAAACATAATAGCGATAATCATTAACATACTAATAGGTAATAGCCTAAACGTTGTAAACGTAAGGGATATAAGCACAATATACGATAAAGTATGTATAATACCTCGAAGGGAAAAACGTTTTACATTTCATCGAATTATCACTTCTATTCCGCATTTGTCATCTATCGTTATTATAGTCGTCACACTGTCGTCATACGATCGTATTTACATGAAATAAACAGATTTAGTTCGCGGTTACATATATAACATTTTAATTTCTTTTCTCATTCGCGAGTACACGCGTAAAATCGAAAATATACACTAAACGAACGCAAACATCAAAAACTCCTATTTCATCAATGTTATCTCATTCTTTATTCACTCTGTTCACAAAATCGCACGATCATCGCCTACAACTTAAGCGTCGCGCGCACATCTTTTTCACTTCTTTCTTTAAGAGAAAAAAAAAGGAAGCGTTCCGCGGTCTATGGAGAACGAGACACTGGGATACATTTTGCTCAGCTGATTTCGATCGAATATACACAGAGACGAATCGGAAACGTCAAGGACGAATCGACACACACTTGTACAACAGCACGAGGAGTAATGCGAATTGGTGACCGATCTCGCGTCGCCCAACTTTATTTTAAAAGTTTCAAAGATTACGGTCTGCAACTGCGCTAGCTTACACTTATATACAGAGCAAACACTGCATGTGAGAAGTCGTTTAATTTGAACACTCAAAGGGAGAAGAACGAGAAAGAGAAAAACTGTTCGCGAAGCGGCGTTAAATTATGGTATTTGACGAATTTCAGGCTCCTCGTGAAATTTGCTCTGGTTTTTAATTGGGAGCTCGAGAATGACATTTACTCAACATTACAAAAGATCGTATTTGAAGTAGATAAGCGAACATCGAATGTTAAATTCGGTAAATTGTGCAGAATAAAATTAGTGCGCTCAGAATTTTATTCCGCAGAAGAGTATTATACAATACTGCACTCAGCAGTATTCTTCTTTTACGAGTTTGATGTTTACTTAAGCTACATTTCTGATGTTAATTAAAGATCTTTCTCGCGTTAGGTATGTATATATGAAAATGTAAATAGTAAATGAGTAAACTAAACGTCGACTTTGTAAACACCCAGTGATATGTGTAAAACAGTTGCTTCACTTTTTCGCTTATTTCCGAGTTTTTTTTCCTTGCATTCCAACGTAAAACTTTCAGTTACTTCTCGATACCGGCAGTACAAAGTATTGTTGCACGAATCAAGAAAATTCAAATGTGCACCTTCGTTTCAAGTCGAACTTTCTCATAAACGAATGAACCAAATAAACGTCGTTCAATGTTAAAAGATAAAAGCGAGTCGAGTATAACCGCGGAGACGTCACTCAAAGCGTTTACTGGAACAATCACGATACTCTTCGGTCGTTAACGACCCGCGTGCCAAAGGGGAGTTGTTATAATGCGCGTACCTACGCGCGACGTCGTTCGATTTTCCAGGGCCGGCGAAAACGCAAGAATCAAAGTAAAATAAAAAAAAAAAAACAATCAGCTCGAGCTCGGAAGCCTCGAGAAGTTCGCGCCGAAGGCCAAGTCACTTCCGATAAAAGGGCGCACCGAGAGCGCACGATACACCGAGCGCGCGCGCGCGTATATGCTTTCGTTGGAGAATGAAAGAGGAGTCGCACCACAACCGCCGGCGCCACATCGACTAATCTCCGGGGGGGAGAGAGGGGGGCATCCGACTCTCCTGTGGGGGTGGCACGTGCGATCTCGCCGGAGGTCAAGGCCGCATGGGAAAAACTGGGCCTCGCCGCGACCCTGTGTGGATACGCCTACACACGTACCCGTGCGCGAATTGGCGACCCCGAGCTCTCTCGATGTGGCGAATGGTTTTGATTTTGGTATCTCGTTTCCTCGATCGTCGCTGGGATTCTCGGTTTTTTTTTCTTAGTTTTTCTCTTGTTTATTAATATTATGTACATCGATTGATTCATAAAAGTGCTTTGACTATACGTTGAATCTAGTGTTGTCTAGTTATCACGTTAAATACTTTGTAAGAACGATTTAAATAGTTACATTTTTTTATTCGTGTAAGAAAATAAATCTTTTCATAGTTTAATTCACTTCGTTTTGTTTGTTTTCTTTCTTTTTTGTAGCCAAGGAAATAATTGTTATGGACTATTAAAATAAACTTTTTCACTTAATCTAATGTTCGTTCGCGTACTAAATTTATTCACTTTTTTATATATATGTATATAGTTACACACACACACATATATATAAAATTATGAAAAATAAATGCGCCATTTTCCTAACGAGATATCTTTGAACATATAATAAGGGTTTGTTCTGCATATCGTACAATGTTGATCTTTTTTTTTTGTGTTAAGTCTAAACGCTGAATTTATTCGAGAAAAAAAGATTATTTTATACTTTATACAGGTATTTAACTTTACCAGCGATATTTTTAAAATGTTACTTTTAGAGTCAGAAGTATCTTTTATACACTTAAATTACACATAAACTTTAATCACTTATTCGTTAACCATTACATTACAATTTTTTTTATTTACAAAGTCATAATTTCCTTCAGCGACGTAAATTTTCCTTAAAACGCAACGCAAATTCATTCAAAGTTTCTCGTTTTTTTTTTAAATTGAAACCTCAAGCGTTTGTACTATCCTCGTAAAAATGATTTAACATAAATAAGTCGAAGTGTCAATGAATAAGGAGAAAAAGAGTGTAAATTTTCCCGCGATAAATCACTTTAATGAAACAATTAATGCTATGGTCGCGATAGCGAGCAAAGAAAAGGACGTCCCGTTTTTCTTTTCCTCGGCGCGCGTTTCTTCAGTTCGATGAAATAAGAACGACGCACCTGTCTCCTTCTCCCCCCGAAAAAAAAACAACATCTGGAGGCATCCCTTCCGCCGGCGTGTTGTCCGCTCCGCTCGATTTTCCCCGAGTATATGCGGCGTATCGACCGACCCGACTTCGCTCCGCTCGATGAAATCCTCGTGACGCCGCCTCCGCTCCGTGACTCTTCGCGGAGGGCCGACCTCCCGCGTCCGCCGGCGCAATTTACATTATTATATATACACGCAGAGGGTCAACAGCGATGTAAACAAATCCAGCGAGGAGGAATTCATAACTCCGAAATAGGCTGCGGTAATCTCGTGGCGCGGCTGTGTGCAAATTCCATCCCCTCGCTTCCTCGTCGACGTTGGTGAAGCCGGTGCGTGAGTTTGTGTTTTTTTTAAAGAGAAAAAAAAGCGTCGAACCGAGCGTACGAGGAGGCCGGGCGGGCCCTTCTTCGAGCAGATGTCCTCGTGTGGTGGAAGGGACGAGCGGCGGTGTGTCCAGGACAGCGGTGAGTCGAGGTGGCTCGGCGCGTCTTATCTCTGGGGCTCGCCGAACTGGGGCTGGCCGGGCACCGCCGCAGCCGGCGACTGCTGGTGGTGGACGTGGTGGTGGTGCGGGTGGCTGCCCGACACGCTGCTACACCGCTGGCCCGCCGAGCTCGCCTGGCCCGACTGACCGCCCAACAGTCCGTTCTGGCTCGGCGACATGCCTGCGAAGAAGCAATAAGGCAGACGATGAATTACCGCAACGATAAATGATGCATTTCTTTTTTGCGGAAAAAAATTAACGTTTTTTTTTCGCTTGAGCCGAAAATTACTTGTTAAATTGGAGGATAAAAACAATTTTATTGCCGTCAGTGAAATTAAATTTTAGTACGATAAATACTTTTTTAATGGATGTCTCTAGAAACAAATGCGTTTGTTTTCTTATGTGATATTTTTCGGAGTCTTGTTAAATTGAAAGAACATATCTTGCCAATCGCTCTACTAGATTAAAACAATCTGATATAAGAATGAAAAAAAAAGTGGTTTATTTATCGCATTGATCTTGTATTACCTCATGTTTGTCGTTAATATAAAATACTGTTGAATTCAATGCATATTTTTCATTGTTTTGTTAGAAATGAAAAATTAATTTTCTCATAAACAGCTTGATTCATTAAAATCTACCGTTTCTTTGTGAATGTGAACGAAAGCTTAATATTGCACTTGATTGAGAGCGAGTTTCTTTCTGTTATCATCGGCGTTAGATACCGAGAGTAAAACTTGAACTTGAGGTTAACCGACCGCAGCGCCTGTACTTATTTACATGTGTGTATTGTGCAATATGCTTTTATGACGTTATGAAATGGATCTACAACTACGCCTCCCGTCGTTAACAATTGAAAGAAAAAATGCTTTTAACGAGAGAAATAAAATATTCTTAATAAAAAGCTTTTCGAGATAAAAGAAAAAATCTTTATTTTCATGCGAGGTGCATATCCTCTTTCGAACCGTATAAGGAAACGACCGTTATGCGAAAACTTTTTAATAGATGGTCTATTCTTGGCTAATCGCAAAACCTAATCGTGAATCGGTTACTTTGTTCGATGAATTATTATTTTCCTTATCAGAAACTTCCAACGTCTCTATGCGGCACACGATGTATTGAACAGTATTTTACTCACAAGAGATCTTTTTATGAAGCAGAATGAAAAAAAAAAAAATTAAATGGGCATCATAAAGACGATCGTGTTTATTAATTAAAGAGAGTATTGTTAATTTTGAATTAAAAAATAATAAAATCCATTTTAATGTTTAAAAAGGAAAAAATGCAGTTTTTATGATAAGATTTCATATTAACAGTACCTCAGTGATAAAATAAAAAGCAAATAATAGAATTGGCGTCGTACTCGATACGAGATAAATAATTACTCGTATATATTATTTAAACTTTGTGCTTTAACTTACCGGAGGGAGTTTTTTCTCCTGCCGACATTTTCGAGAAGGCTAGTAGTGCATCTGGGAAATTCGGCGGAGTGGCCGGAGTATTACACGGTGTTATCTGAAACGCAAAAAATCAAACTTTTTCTGAACGTCACGAATGTAGAATTGAAACGCTTATATTTTATTCACTGACATAAAAGATTCAACTTTTTATACTTCCAAGGGTAATTAAAAATAGTATATGTGGAAAACTAACATTATAATTAAAAGTCTGTGTAACCTTTATAAATTTTATATTAATTTTTCTCCGAGTATATTTCATTAAACTGGAGTATGAATAATAATAAAAGCATTAAAAATTTAACTTTAAATTAACAATGTAACTCTTAAAAAAAAATTCAAAGTTATATATTTGAAAAAGCGATGTGATTATTTAAATTTGTATGGTAATAACAATTAGCATACCCTGTACTGCTTTTAACGCAGCGCTTAGCTTTTACAACAAATATGATTTAACGATTTTATAGTGGGTGGGTCATCCAATACTATTTTTTGCACCTTATTTTTAGCGATTAAAAAATAGGTATGTTTTCATTGCGTTAAATATTTATTTTGGATAGAACAGTATTTTAGAAATTTCCCGTCTATTTTTGTCTTCAAATGGGCGGAACGATTTGGCAACAAACATTTCGCTGAAACTAAACAACCACCGTCTTTTGTGCGAATAGCTTCACTCGGTCGCTCTAACGTTACGTTATTCACGAAAAAAAACCTGTATTTAGATCGAGAGAGCAAATACGTACTCAGCCGAACGTCGGGTACAAAACTATTATGTAGTTTGGTTGAGTAGCCATCGCAGTCCGAACTACGTTTGCACAAAGGTCATTCAACTCGGAGCTCCCTTCGCATGACCTCGCCGCAGCCGTGAGGTGGACAGAAACACGGGCACCGACTCGCTCTTCCCGTTTACGACATTGAGCTTATTTCAATTTCCTCCGCCGTTACGGTGACAATCAGGAGTCGAACGGTTCATTTTTGTTTTTAATAATATTGAGTGTACGTACAAAAAAATCACAACGTAAAATGTATTCAGTTACGCAAGAGTTAATAGATCGTGCAAACATAGGCGTACGGCGAGTATGAATCATTCGGACAATCGCGGCTTTTATATTCTTGTATCAACACAACGAGTAGCGCGGCATTCCGAATAAAATAAAGTAATACTTTTGTGATGTAACACGTGTCAAAGCGGAGAAGGAAAAATGTTCTGAGCTTCAAACCGCGTGATACAAAGTCTTTTCTGTTTGCCGATAAAATTGTTTCAATTAGTGACTAATTACTCGAGCGCGTCACTAGAAATGCGAACAAACGCCGAAGCAACGGTGTAATGCTCTAACGGAGTGTCGTTAACGTCAACGCACCAAAAATAAAGTACACCCGACGTCAGAAGTTGCACAAAAGACAAACAATCATAAATAACCACTCTCAAAATATAACGTCGTTTTCCGTCCGTCAGCGTGTCGGTAACTTTGCTCCTCTATTCGAGAGAGACGAAAAAAAAAGAGAGCGCGCACACGTAGTAAGTAGACTCGCCCGGCCCGACTTCGTAAGCGAAAGAAGACCCGACAAGTTCGAGGCGGCCAAAGTCATTAGCGAAGGCGCGGGGCGGCGGCTCTTTTTTATTTTCCCTCTTCTGAAAAGTATAAAAACGCCGAGGGAAAATGTGTACACAAGGAGAGCGACGGCTCGCGTCGTTCCGCCTAGTCATCGCGGATTCGCCTTTGGAGACACAAGAGTGCGGGGAGAGTCTCGCGCGAGCTAGAATTAATAAAAATAAATAAGCCCAGGCGGAGTGACGGCGCGGCGGCGGCGCATAGTCCGGAGCCGGCCCCCGCCGCCGACTGGCCGCAATCCACTTCTTTTTCTATTTGTGCTGCGCGAGACGAAAATGCGGATGCGCCGCAAGCGCGCGCCTCTCCCGACCGCCGAAAGGTCATTTTCTTTTCGCTCCGCTCCGACGAGAGGACGCGCGCGCGCGCGATAAATGAATGAGAGTGACTGCACGATAGAGGCGGTTTCGTTTTGCTGACGCAATCCGCGTTAGCGAAAGGATGAAAAATCGACCGGGAATTAAAGTATTCAATGAGCACTGATTTACGGATTTTACTGTGGAATCATTTAGCTTTGGTGCAAAATTTTCCCGTAATTCGAAGTGCATTTTTTGTATGCAGCGAACAAAACGCGATTGAAACGTTTATGATAATTTTATATAAGCAAGTGCAATGAAAGAAATTTCTCGTAAACTTTGCGATGAAGATTACCGTAAAAATTGCACAAAAAGACACAATTGAATTGCGGGTCGAATCAAGTCACTGGAAATTTTTATAGAATAATCACTGTAACTTTTGTAACTGAAATCTTGGACGTTGCTCTTCGCCACAGTGGAAACTTTCATTTGAAAAGCTCCGCAATTTTTAAGAAAAAAGCTTAGTAAGTTTTTTAAGTGTAGCTCGGTAATTATTGCAAAGCTATCATTTATTTTTCTTGTAAAAATTCCGTTGCTTTTTTTTAAGAAACTTGCACTACGGGCAACATCTAAAAAAAATGTAATAATAATTGCAAATATTTTGCAGTGCGCAAGCCTCCCCATGATTACCTTTTTTTTTTCACGTGACTGTTACGACGAGCAGCATCGTAAATTTTACGGAAAATTTCTCTCAGTGTATTTAATTATCTGACGGACACTCACTGTAAGTCTGTGAATCAATTACCTAAAATAAACACTACCACGAAGAGCGTAAGTACAAGCGTTACAAGAGTCGTTTACAACTTTATCAGTGTGAAATTTCAGGTTGGCTGTGGAACGTCAGCGTCTGCAGGGGATATACCGTTTTGTCTCAGTGGGTCAGATTGAGAAACAATGAATTTCCCGGCGCTGTGTGTATCGCCGATGAGAAAAGGCAGTGCCGCCGGGGGCTATTATAGCTACCGCAAACTGTAACGCAAACTGTAACGCAAAAGCGGAGGGAGGCGAGCAGAACTCATTTAACTTCACTATTTTTACGAGATATACAACGACGTACAATTAAATCAAGCGAGGCAAGCGTCCCGTCCTCGGCGAGCGTTGCGTATCAATTCAAATGATTTCACGCAACTTCTTCTGCTTTCATCTACGACTATCATTATTTTTGGCTATGCGCGTGACAAAAGCGTTAATCAAAATTTTTGAAGGGTTAATGAACTCCATGGTATGTAAATGGCTATCAAGCGAATGGCTTCCTTTTTAATATAAGGCTGGGCTTTGTGAAACTTGTTATTTGTGTGTTTAATTAAAGATTAAATTAATACTGTAATATCGGCTATAAAGTATAGTAAATGCCAACTTTATCAATTAATACGTGGAAAAAAGGAAAGTGAATGCAACTAATTGAGAAATTAACTCTATTCGTATCTTTATAGATAAATGAAAAAAAAAATTGATCTCAACTCACCTGTCCAAAGTGGGTACCGCCTGGTCCTTGAGCGCACGACGGTATCGCGGCCTCTTGAAAAAATATACTGAGTGCCGTCTGAAAGAAAAAATAAGTACGGATCGATCAGGTATAATTCACGACATAAACAAGTGCATCGCAATCGAAGTGATAAAGTATATTATTTTATTCGATAAAATAAATTCGTATGTAACAATTTGTATAGAAAACAGATATCGATTAGGAAATATTCCCAGTTACGTAAGCCAAAAGTGTACTTTGTATGCAAAGTACGAGTGGTTTTGCGCTGGCCAGAAAAATCACTTATAATTTACCGCGCGATAAGATATTTTCAATGTGTCAAACCGTATCTTAAACTGTCCAGTACATCCAAGCGGTAATAAAGTCAAAGCGAGGCAGCGACAGCGGAAAAATTGCAGCCTCGAATGCAAACGATGCAATCGGAAAACTTTGAAGAGAATTAAAAAAAGAGAAGGAAAAAGGATTAAAAGGAGAGAAACACAGAACTCTTTTTTGTTCTCATCACGGCGCAAGAAAAACAAACACGAAGAAACCAGAAAAGTTTTAATGACGCGGAAGTTGGAAGCGCGGATAGAAGCATTAGAGCCGCGCTTCATCCTGTTGGCCGCCGAGGAAACGTAAACAACAGTAGCCCGTGTCTGATTGCGGTGCTTCTGCTAAGTAACCGGGCAGCGTCTACCTTTATATATACCAAATCGTTTTTCCCCAGGGCCAAAAACACATCGGGAGCCTCGTCAAACTGCTGCCCGCGTTCGGCGGAAAAACACGTCGCGTCGTTATAATCAGGTCAATGAGGTCGCGCGCGCCTCGTAAAATCGTTCGAACGTAAACGAAATAAAAAAAATAAGTCATTAGTGCGCCCATTGGTCTGCAATTCCTTGTTTTTTTTTTTAGATATATAGAAAAATATAGAATTATAGAAGTTGATTATGTTCGAGCAGCTAATATTGCATTAGCAGTTTTGTATCGGTGTCGGGTTGGCCGGGTGTCCAGCAGGGAGGTGACGCACGTTATCGCCCATCTGTTTAAAGTTCGTTGCCCCATCGCCGACAATAGTTACTATTCTATTGTTCCCCGCGGGCGTATACCTGTACGTAACACATCTTCTTCCTCTTGGATGGCTCTTAGGATTTATCAGCCGCGAGCCGTGGGTTATACTACAACTCGCTAATCGTCAAAAAATAACCCGGGCACGAAGTAATCGCGGCTAGGCTTTCCAAGAAGGCACGGCCTTATGTAATTTATTTACTCGATATATTTTCACTCGACTTCGCGCGTGTGCTTCACTTCAAAGTTCGAATGAAAATTAAGCGTCGAAGCGAGCACTTCCTTCGTCTCTGTGTAAAAATAACGACGGGCTAAAAATGTACAGCAATGAGATCGTACTCCGAGAAAAATGGCGAACAAACATTTTGGTGTACAAGCGAGCGAGTTCAACCGAAATAGTTAAATAAGAATAGTTGACTAAAAATGCCTTCGCCGCTTGGCAGAATTCGCTGACCCGCTTTGTAAACTTTCAACCTTCTGATACAATCTGGGTTCTACAAACAAGCGCTAATAAGTGCACCGCGAAAACTTTATTTGAAAAACTACACCTCCGTTCCTTTTCAAAGCGTACGTAAAATCCTCGATTAATTAACCATCGAGCCAAGAAATTAATTTAATTAACCGACGTAAACCGTGCATTATTTACAGTTTAGCGATTCACGGTGTACGCCGGGTCGTCCAATCTCGACGGCTCGCTTCTGAAATTCAAGGCTGCCTCGTCGCGGAATAATAAGCCGAGCGAAAATAATAGCGGCGTCGGGGGGGATCTCTCGCCGCGAAACTTAGCGGCGCGTGCAGACGTGCCCGTAGCCCGGCCTCAGATTAAATTATTGCTCCTTTTCCTCGCTCGTAGCTCATTTCGCTCGGGCGGCATGCCCCGTGCACGCGAGAATATTCGAGGAGCCGCGGCGCGCGCGCGCGCACGCTCCGCGATCGATCGCCGCCCGGTATGTGGTATCGAAACAATGCGGTACCCTTTCCACAGCCCAGTGAAAACAAATGCCTCCGCGTACACGCGTACCCGAGTTATTGCGACTTCGCGAATAAGTAAATCGGGCGATTTGTCATAGTTGCTTAGCGCGCGCGTCAATTTTATTTGTTCTTCCTCCTTTTTTTTCTCTCTGCTTCTACCTTCTTACCACTTATTTTTTTTTCCAGCGAGCTATTATTTATCGCGCCGGGCATTGTGTACCTCGCGCGCCGTAAATAAAGAAGGATTAGAAACGATTTACTGAAAGCGGAGGTGTATTTGCAATGCCGCTTGAAATTCTTTTTATTTGATCTTTGTCGACATTCCTCCGCGCTACGTAATTATTATGAAAGAATGGGTTTGAATGAAGGGGAAATAATAGTTTCTCTTTTTCTGCAAATTTGCAGACTTCTCGAGCTGTTGTGACAAGAATCATAACGCTACGCGCAAGAGAGTAAACAGATCCTTTTATTTTGCAGTTTGTTTTTGTTTGACTAGCTAAATCAACGGACATGTTATTACTTTGAAAAAAAAGCTTGAAAATTTAATTCATGCAAATTGAAAATGCTTTACAGTTCTTTTTGTGATTGTAATTTTTTTGTAGACTGCGTTTAGATAGTATTAAAATTAGCATACATTTTTTCTTCCTGTTTTTTTAATCTACCATGAGTAACTGCCGCGTAAAGTATATCAAGCGGAAGTTACGTTTTGTACTAAACATACATGAAGATAAGTTGTGGTTCATTTAAAAATCGTATTAACGGCCCAATATTACATTTCGATACAAGTGCGCGAAATGTACTATAAGACTCGCGTAAGTAGCGACGAAAATGAAAGAAGCTAACAAAAGAGGAGCCCGAGGAGGGCATCGAATCGTGTATACACCGGGACATGCGAGAGAAGCGCAGATTCCGCGGAGCGACTTACGAACAGAAAAAAAAACCCAAGTCGCTCGACAAAGCTCGCTCGCGCGCGGTAGATAGCGGCGCCGGTATACTATAAGTCATTATCAAAACATATCTTCGGCACGAGGAAGTGTATATACGGGCTTGTTACACGGCACGGGCCCCTCGGTCTCGCGCACAGCCTCGGACGCGACACATTTGGCAACAGCGCGCCTCGCCGCATTACACCCGTGACTTTTCTCCTTCGTCGATTTCGCACATGTGTGTGTGTACGCGCGCGCTGCACGAGGAACTCGTGGCCGCTCGCGCGCATGCAGATGCATTGCCTCTCGGACGGGCGATGCACACACAGGCGGTTGACGACGACGCGGCTCCGGGCGATTGCGTAACTCGTGTGCAACGTCGCCGCCGTTCAAGTTCAAGGTCCTGCTGCAGCGCTGTTTTTTTTTTTTTTTTTGTTCCGCGCGGGGGTTTACGTTATCAGGCGGAGGCACGAGGACGGCCGACGCGAGCTCGCGGATGATTCATTGAGGCGGAACACGGCGGAGAAAAAGTAAGAGGGATATGTTATAACGGAGGAATTTTTTGTTTTTGAACGATGCGAGACAATCGTGCGGACTTCGCCGGCGGCTGGAAGGAAAGAAGTTGATTAGCTTAGATAATTGCAGGATCGCGCGCGTGTGGCTTTCACAATGGAAAACCTCGAGACAGCGATAAAATGTAGCTTGTATTCGTTTATTGGAGTCGGTTGTGGATATCGGGAAAATACCAATTGTATTTTAAAGTCAATTTTACGACCTTAATTTGAAGAAGAAAAAAAATACTTTTTCATTTCAATTGATAAATAGGAATAAAGTGATTGTCAGAATGAAATGGAGTCACTGGAGTGAAATAGAAAGAAATGAACAGTTGTCTACATTTCAACATGGTAGACAAAATTCAATATAAAATTTTAGGAAAAAAAAAAACAAAGAAGAAACAAACATTAATAAAATTATGAGTATTTCTCATAATTTTCTCAAAGACTAAAAAATAAAAGCATTTAAGGCAAAAAAAATTGAAGCGATATGTCTATCAGAGGACAAAATAAAGCAAAATAAATATCATACTTTAAAGTACACGATTACGTCACTCGCAAACCGTTACTAGATTCTGAAAAATAAGATCCAGAATAAAACCTCTTTGACCTCGACACCCATCCGCAGTGATGAAGTCAATCATTTAAAAAAAAGTCAAACATTGTGATACATTCAAACCATCCAAAATTAGCGCAATTTTTTTATAACAATGAAACATTCTGTACCTAATTACCTATACGGCAACACTCAAGACTTTTTCATCATTTTTCATCATTTACCATTTCTATTTTCGTCTGCTATAACTTCAATAAATCAATAATGATTACAGTGAAGGCAACTGTTGCAAAAAAAAATAATCTATTACATTACACCGCTAGACTCTCGCCCGCAGTGATTTTATAAAAGCCGTGCGATTGCACAAAGCTCGACGTGAGCCGACTCGGTCGGGACGGGCCCAGGGCCAAAACGGAGTTAGCGGGATTTCCAGCGTCTGCTCCGATCGACGTCGCATCCCGATCCCCGCACAAACATACGCACCGCGAAAGAGTTGAACGCACTCGCTCACCCCGGCCAAACAATAAACATAAACATAAACGACGTTCGGTCAGCCTCGGACGCCGCGCGTCATTTTCATGAATGAAAAGCGCGCGGCCGTCGCGCTGCGCAGACGCACAACTCGAGGAAGTGGCCGCACGCGCGGGGGCTGACCTTGTCGCTGCAGCCATCGACTCTTCTGCTCCCGGGGGGAGGTCGCGTCCATTTAAAAAGAAAAAAATATGTTGGAAAAAAAAAACAAGCGACCGCAAAAGTCCGATACTCTATTAATAAACGCGATCATAGCGCGAGGATCCGGCGGCGAATGCGGGAGGGGCGCTCAGCTCGCGGCCTCCCTTTTTTTTCCCGCGGCAGCGGCGCGGCGTATTCCTCCATTGTTGTGACGGGGCGGGGGGCTCGCGCGCTCCGGTGCGCTGTTTGTAAACACGCGCCGCGCGGCGCACGAGCGGCGGCCGCTCGTGACGTAACGAGCTCGTGTCAAGGCTCCTTCTTTATGCGATCAATTGAATAATGCGCCTCCGGCCTTTTCCGCGCTTTGGTCGCCCGCGGAGATTAGCGTTTTAAGGTGGCGGACGCGCGAGCAACAAGTAAAAGCTGATTAACGTTTGTAAGTCGCTTAAACAGAAAAGAGAAGAGAGCGAGAAAAAAAGGCATCGCCGCGTCCGGGGAGAAACCCACCTCGTGCGAGGCACGGAGGCAACGTTAAATGGCTCGTATTGGATTGCGCGAGATGACGAGAGCACACATACCTTCCGCGGCGAATCGAGGTGATGATCGGCGAAAGAAAAAAAAATAAGACGGCGCTGCACGATAAGAGGATATTAATCAGTGCGGAGATAAGATACAGCCGCGGGGTTTGTAGCGTGCATTGTCTTTTGTCTCACGGGTCAAAATAACGAGCCGCCGCCGTGAGATAAAAGTCGAGAGGAGGCAGAATAAACAAGAGGTCCGGAGTTGCACAAGTGAGTCACACGGCGTGACGATCGCGTGCGGGGATAAGTATATAAGAAGTGCGGCGGGGACGGGAGGAAAGCGAGAGCGCGGTGTCGCTGTGCCCCGAGGAAAGGCGCGCACGCACGCCGTCAGCCATTTTATCCGCTTTGTTTACATATAAGGCTCAGATGACGGCGGCGCGAGGAGCGCCGCTCGCAACGTAAGCGCAACAAAAATAAACAAGCGCAACGCCGGTTGTCTGCGTGTGCACGAGTGTCACAAAGGCGGAGACGGACGACCGTTCCGTCGACGCGCCCGAGCCTTCGACGAATTTTAAAAATAAACAAAAGCCCCGACGCGGCTTTCGCGATGAGAGGAGGCATGCGGAGGGTGGGGGCGGAGTAGGTTTTAAGAGAAAAAAAAAGAGACGAGACGTAAACAAACTGACCTCGAACTGCCAGTGCGCCGCCTGCAGCAGTTGCTTGGCCTGCTCCCTGGCGCAGCCGGCGGCCAGCATGAACTGATTGATCATCACCTGCTCGCGCAAGGCGTCCATTTTATGCGAGCTGTGTGTGTGCTTCGACTTCCTTCTCGCGGGGACTGCCTCGCTCGCTCCCTCTCTTTCTTCTCCTAAGTTCTCGGCGCTTCCCCTTGCCAACGACGACACGGCCGAGGCGGCGCACAAAAAGATGCACACGCACGCACACGCGGCCGGAGCGTGTAGGCGGCGCGTTCTCACAGCGCCGATAACGGGCGCACCGAACCCCCGGGGGAGTCCGTCGAAAGAAACAACAAAAAAAAGCGGCGCGGCAGCCCTTTCACTCGGCTCTCGCGGGCCGATGCGTGCGCGGCCTGGCTGGCTCTCTTGTGGTGCGCGCTGTATTCACGGCACGGCGGCTCTCTCGCGGCCGGGCACACACGCGCTCGAGCGAAGGTATCAGCGCCGCGCGCGCCTGTCGGCTACACTCCCGTCGGCGACATGATTATATTCCGGGAGCGCTATGCGGGATGCGGCAGATGGGATACGACGATCGGTGACGCGCGGCTGGCGCTGCCCGCGGGTGGATTGATCGGCGCCGCTGCGCGCTCGCCTCAATTGCCTCGAATAATGCACTCCGACCTCGCGGCGACAACAATAACAACGCGACGATCGACGCGCGGCGGACTCCTTTTCACTGTGTTGTAGTATACCGAGTATACGCGACCCGATGCAGGCTCGTCTCGAGCGAAACTCTACTGAGGCCTGCGCGCGCCGCCGCCGCGCGAACCAAAACTCACCGACGTGAATACTGAGAACGCGGCCCGTGTGTGTGTGCGCGCACGCGCGCGACTATAGTACGAAGCGGCGAGTGTGCTGTCGCGATCGGAGCGCGCGAGTTGATCCTCCGCGAACGAGACCAGACTACTAACACTGCCCCGAGAGAATGGGACTCCTCCGGTCCTCGGATGAATGTGCGTGCGTGTGTGTGTGTGTTTGTGTGGCTGGGTATGTGTGGTTGCCGTGCCGAGCGACGTGCCCACTCCACTCGTGCGCTCGCGTGTTTGGTAGCATTACGCACGACGGAGCGCTGCCCCCTTTCCTTTTTTGGCTTTTTAACGCCGTTGATCGGTAACGCTGCTATTCTCTAATATCGTCAGCTGATGTCAAGGTAATTCTTATAGTATTATACTTATTATAACTAATTATTTATACTTATTATAACTAATTATTATATTTTAATTTACCAAGAATTTAACATAAGCAAATATGTGCAAAGGGAAATTTCTAGTCATCCCTTTGACTTTTATAAGATACCTGCATTTGACTGCAATAAAACTCAGATATGTTTCATTTTACGGTGTTTCTATTAATTAGATTAACTTTGTTTCTCGGTAGGTGACTATCTGACAGATAGTATACATATAGTATGCAGATAGTATCTGTATGTACATACGTTGCACCCTGTGGAAACGGTTACACCTAGGTTACGATCAGCGGTGCTACGCAAAAAATGTTTGCCGGGTGTCAGCTAACTTCAGAATGGAAATTCCCAATGGGAATTTCCAT
>JAXIUT010000048.1:17517091-17527591 GCA_035586675.1 Eurytoma californica | reverse complement strand
ACAAAATATTCGACAACTGATATCTCAGGTTCCAGATGGAGTTATGACTCCATCTGGGTATTAATTTATAGAAAATGATATTTAATATTAATATCAAACATTAAAACAATTTTTAATTCAATACTTTTTTTTTGCAGGTTAAAAAGTGAAAGAAAAGGCTATTATATAGGTCCCATAGCCCCTTAAATGCGTATTGTCACTTGCTGCGTTTGATACGCGCTGTTTCTTCACTAACTTTTTAGACTCAATTGAATATCAGCTCGGTCTACAGTTACCAATCCTGCATCACCGAGTGCAGGATAAGGTACATTAGAAAGTACTGCAAGTGCGTACCTTTTTACTATCCGAATTACGGTAGGTTTCTGCTTTAATTGTTTTTGCGGCTACTTGCCAGTTTTAAACGATTTAAATAGTTAATTTTTTGCTTTAAGACAACGAAAAGCTCTGCAGCTTGGAGGACATTAACTGTCTGAGCCAACATCGCGGTACGTAAAAGAAAATTATGAACATACAAAGATGTTTAAGAGAATACATTAAAATAATGTTCAAACGTTCTAAGAACTTCATTAGAATGAAGAATTACAAGAAAACTATATAATTTTCTTTACTTTTACCGGCTATTTACACGTATAATAATGACAACAAATATTTCATGAAATACAGGCAGCTTATCTAATTTGCGAACTATAATTGATCTCGTGACGGAAAACGAAACGTCGGAGTCGTTGAAGTGCAAGTGCCTGCCAACTTGCGACGACCATTTCTACACTTCGAATAGTGAAAATGCTTTTATGGAGACTGTACCTTATCACACTCCTATTCTGTAAGTTTCATTTTTCAAAACGAACATTAAAACTTAATTTTCGATGAATTCCACTTGGTAAAAATGCGATGGAAAAAACGTTTCCTATTCTTAAGTACCCCCAAATCTCCAACCATTTAAATGATTTTATATGGAATTATTACTAAGTGGTTTTCGTCGATAATTAAAGCATTTTTAACTTAGGTTCTAGTCTCTCCTAACGAGCAATAATAATTTTATATTCACAGTGATGGTTTCAATGTTAAAAATGTATCATTGGCTTCCATATATTTTCGAGGAATTACGTGTTTGAAGTACAGAAAAGAATCGTGGAAATCGTGGGACGATGCCGTAGGTAAATATCCAATTATTACTAATTTATTTACAACAACGCCACTTATGGGTGATTCTCTGAAAAAGTTTACTATTTTTTGTGTAAATTACGAGGTAGCCAATAGTCATTGCAATTTACAATTTCACTCCCATTCTGAAGTAAATTAAGTTTTATTTTTATAAAAACTTTTATTTTATAAAAATAATTACATGCTTATTGGCTGGAATAAAAATGTTCACTCTCATTCTAAACTTAGTTCGCTGAAAGATTCAAATTTCGCTCCAGTCGATTTAACGCGTAGTTTTAATCTTCAAAAAAAAAAAAAAAAAAAAAAAAAAATTGCACTCTTTGAAAAAATTATCCTTACACTTGAAGCTTTCATTAATTGCATCAGTCACTTGCACTGAAGTAGAACGAACGTAACCCTCGCTTTCCCTCGCAGCGTCGTTCGGCGGGATCTTCGGTCTCTGCCTGGGCGGCTCGCTCGTCAGCCTGGTGGAGTTCTTTTACTACTTCGCGCACCGCATCTGCGGCGGCGGTGCTGGCGAGGAGGAGGAGGCGGCGGCGGAGGAGGCGAAGCGGCAGCGGCCCACGGGCAGCGACCGCGACGCCGGCACGCCCGCCCGCGAGCTCTTCCGCGTGGTCAGCATCGACCGGCTGCACGACTGGACGCGCAAACCGGAGCCCGCCCCGCCCAAGTACAACCTCGCCGCCCAGCCGAAGTACTGGTACCTGCACGAGATGCACGCCGAGAGAAAGAAGACGTCCGCGTCGAGCCCCGGCGTCAACTGTTGACGAACGCGAATTCGACGCGAGCGAAGGGATGTTCATCGACGGATTGAAAATTAATGAGCACTGACGATTGGTAATGCAGTTATTTAACAGAAAATAGCGAGTGCATGAAGAAATGAGGCCTTTGGCCTTTGTTTACAGCGCATTTATGAAGTTAAGAATTGGCAGGGTGGTTGCGTGCGTCGCCGTCATCGTTTTCATTCCTGCAAGAAACAATTCAAATTTATTTTATAAAGATTCTGAAATGTAATTGAGTTAATTTTACCACTGATTTTTTATTATAACATTACGGAAAAGATAATAGGGTTGATATCTATATTATTAAAATTTTTATAATTTTATAAGGAGAAGGAGATTGACTCAACGACTTGAAAAGATTTTTTGATATATATTGGTATTTTATTGGTTTTTATTTTATTGGATAATTTTTCATTTTGTAATTGCTTACTTTATAATATTTACAAATGTGATTTTTATACATATTTTATATCTTCAAAACGAGATCGATCCATTTTTATAAATAATAAACAAAATTTTAATGCGTTTATTACGTATTATTCAGAACTGCATCGTGTAACTTAAAAAAATACATTTTAAATTAGATATAATTTGCTACGAACACGGTAATAATTATGCTACTTACCGGGGTCACAGCTGTTTTTCTACGAATAATTATTATCGTTGAAGATCAGATCACTTTGGCATATGGTCATTTTGGCGAAAAATTATTTTTATAAATGACTTTATTTGTCATAGAAACGAAATACTTTTTTCTTTTACATTTTTTTACTTGACACTTTTCTTCTCCCAATTCTGAAAGTATCAAAGATAATAAAGGAACAAAACAAGTTAATGTAATTGTCACGGAGTGAACAAAAAAGAAAAGAAAGATTAAAAACTCCAAATGCTGTTGTAATAAAATTCTTTTTATGTTTAAATATCCATAATTCACATTTTATAACAGAGTGTACATTTTCTTCTGTTAATCAACGAACGCAGCGTATGAATTTTTCATTTTCCTTTACGTATATACATAAGTGTGAAATGCGAACTAACAAATAGTACAACTATTGATTTACAAAGTGCTTATGCAGGTGGAAAGGATAATTTCCTATGTAGAAATTAACAAAATAAAGACGATCTTATAGTGTTTCACACTGTCAGTTAGCAAAGTGTCGTAAACATGAATTTCTTCACACTATTGCTTTATATATCAAACGCAGAAAAGACACTCGAGATGTTCGGCAGCTGTAATTGTTTTCTAAGACCAGTGCATCATGAGATTGCTCCAAGATTCACTCGACAATAGTTCAGGAAAAGATTAGTTTTAATGGATTCTCACGTATATGCATTGACGGATGTTAATGTTTGTTATCAAAAAAATTTGAATAATAAATGTGTCTTTTTATTCTGAATAGATAAAATTTTTTCTCAACAAGATAAAAAATTTTCCTTTAACTAGTTCTGTTTAGAACAATCGAACTGTAGTTATTAAATGTTTATAGAATCTATTTATCATTTTATTAGACTAAATGCGTAAATTTTATATTAATAAAAATTATGCAATTTCATAAGATAACTTTTTTCAAGTCACGTCCATTTAAAAACCGTTGTCTAACTTTTCCAGAACTTCAATTTTTTAACGCGTTTGTCTAAGTGACACGCTGAGGTCTCTAAGGTGAATATTTTATTCGGTAAATTACTACAAAAACGGCATCGCAATACCTAAAACTGGCGTATAAAAATCTACAGCAATGGTGCGCACGCATAAGTACCGTACTTTTATAGATGTATGCTTCTTATTAATTTTTATTATTGCAACCCTTACTGTTGCCCTCATCGAGTTACCATACACCATTTCTTTTCGCTGTTGTATCGCAACATTCGATAATTAACGTATTAACGAACAAAATCTAATTAAGTTACTAAAAAAATCTCTTATAAACACCTTGTTTGTACTAAAAGTTGCATATAACATGATTTTTTACGCAGTCAGCGCTTGTTAAAATAATGACACTTTAAAATACAGATACTAAATATCATAAAAATAGGAAAAGATGATTCGTTTAAAAATTAAGTAAAATAGAAACAACCGTAATTTTTCTCGAACATTTGATAGCAAAATCACTTAATAATAAATGTACAAGCTTCATACAATAAATCATTTTGACCGATTATTGATAACTAGGTATATTATTCTTTACGCGCATAAAAAAATCTCGTGCATCCCATTTCTACGTAATTGACGTAACACGATGCCTACCACGGTAAGAAATGCATTTCGATAAACTAGCGGTATTAGTCAAAAACAGTATATCATGCATTCTTTTATTCAAATTACTCGTGTCAATGTTTTACACAGAGTATTTAGGTCGATAACAGTTAATGTTTATAATACCGTTAATTTATCTTTTGCATATATTATCTCCAAATTTCTCTCCGTGCATAAATTAATTACCAAGCGATGTGATCGTTTTTACCCTTGGAAAATGCATTCAATCTAATTTGCCGATGCTAGAAACTTTTTTCTCTGAGGTTACATTTCAAGCTTACATAGACTTCATATCTATAAAATATAAACACTTATTCTTCATAAAAGTTACCTTCCTATAAATTTAATTTAATTTACACTTTCCCATGATATCACTAATGAAACATTGTCTTGCCTTTGACTATATAATTCTGCATTTTAGGATATACACATCCGGTAAGAATTTAATTTTTTTTTTTCGACTTTTTCATTATTTGCATAATCTTAATTATATACTTCACATTTAGCTGAGCATTTAGGAACGATAGTGTTAGTTTCGATCCGCTCAGGAGAAATTTTTGTTTTCTTTCATTTACGTTTCTTACGAAAAGCAAAGTCCAAAAGGCACTTCGAACGAAACAAACCCAAGTTTTTCAAGCGTCGGCGTTCAATCCTTTCGACGCGTATCGCAATTTTATTCCGCCGTCATTGGCAATAACGCTTTTGGTAAAAAAATCGTTACAATTTTATTAAAAGAAATACAAATTCAGCTTATGGTTATCGCGGTAAAAATAAGATAACAGACATATTAAATAATAACAAATTCATTTATAAATTGGATAGATGTTCAAAATAATAAGAAATAAAGGTATAAAATTATTTATCAAAGTTATTTAAAAGAATTATTCGTCTCAATTCATAACATTTTAGGCATTCAAAATTTACGTGAACTCTTGAATCGTTACATGATTTTTCCAATATTCAATAACATGCAATTTCAGCGATAGTTTGTTTCCATACCGACCTATCCCTTTTCATCGTTATAAATTGAATTACGTAATATGCAATGAGTATAACACTTTATAAGAGGACTGTTTGCTGCAAAGTAGACGCGCGATTATGTTTAAATCTACAGTATTATTGTATTATCTTCACGTGTATTTTTAACAAATAACCAAGTAAGTATTGGCAGTTATTTTACCGTACTTTGCAGCATATCTCGTGCATTTTTTCGTTAACGCGCGTACATTTAAGAAATAAAAACGTGATGCCCGCGTCCATTTAACTACTGTTTGCCATATGATGCGCTCGTCCGACCAGGCTTCGTCAGCCTTAAGCCGTCGAGAGAACATACTGACTTACTACTTCATCTTAACTTATTCTTTTTTTTTTAAACATTTTTTTTTTACCTATAAATCTTTTTTTGCACTCGAAGGAAATTAATGATTCACCTGTATAAAAAATTACCGAAGGCAATTTCGTAAAAACTTTCTAGCGAATGGCGAGGTAATTTTTTGTACAGTGGTTCGCCAAAAGCCCAACGTCTAAAAAATAAAACAGACATCTAAAACAAATATTTAAGACTGAAAATGGTCGCCGCCAGTCAAGGTACAAACGCGAAGTGCATTGATGAAGCAAACTTGCGACTTTACAAGATTCAAAAGGTTTGACAATATTTAGATTAGCAAAAAAGTGTTCGCTGAAAAAAAGTAAATAAAAACGCTCGGCCGCAATTAATCTCGTCATAACCTTGCATATAGATTTTACTGGGTGTATTAACTTCTGCGTAATTTCCATATTGGTCAGAGACATTTACCCGGGTTCTGGGTGCACCATTGCGGCCACATCGCTTCGGTTCTGACTCCCCGAGAGCGCAGTAGCTCGATGTGTAAAGATAATCGAGTGTACACATTCTCATCCGTGTAGCCATTCGATGGCGGGTCACTCCTGAAACATTGAATACATTTATTAGATTAAAATTTATTGTTATTATAAATATTTGTAATGTAGACGTGGACCTTAAAGATAGGTTTATTAAGATTAGGGGTAGAGTCAAAATGTTTCCTCAGACATTCTACGACGTTTTTATATAATATTTATGTTTTCTTCTTATCGCTTGTGACTATTTTATGTACTTATACTCAATTCCGATCCACTGGGCGACAGTCGCTGAAAATCTTCTCTCGAACTCGTGTAATTACATAATTTATTTATTTATTTATTTATTTATTTATTTATTGTTTGACGGGCTAAAAACCCTTGTAATTACAAAAAATATATACAATAGTGGAAGAGATGTAAAGAAGAACGGCAGATTAAAATTTAATGGTTAACGATTAAAATTTAATGGTTAATTAAAACAAAAAAAACCTTGCTAGTATAAAAAATTTATGTAAAAAGGTAAAATGTATGAAAAATTAAAAAAAAAAAAATAATCGCCCAACGTGGGGCTCGAACCCACGACCCTGAGATTAAGAGTCTCATGCTCTACCGACTGAGCTAGCCGGGCATACCTATCCGGGCTCATCATGCACTACAAAACGAACGTGTAATCCACGTCTATTCAGGCAAAAATCAAATATTTAAAAAAAAAACCTAAATTTTTTATTTTTGTAAATAAATTATAAAACAAAAAAAATTCCTGTATTATAGCCTTTTTTAACCAAATATAACAATTTTTTTAAAATTTATTTATGACTTTTATATATTGATATGAATTTATTATGTATATTAATATCGATATTCTATATATCTGTAAATTATATAATCGCATAATCGGGTTGCAACTATATCATCTCAAGATAATTATAATATCTGCTTTACCGATATAAGATAAAATAATGGAAGTTTCTCGATGATAAAGTAGGAAGTGACTTTAACAATTTTCTCACGGCATGCATATTACTGGCCCATCCACATTTATCTCCAGAAAAAGAAACACAAATAATCTGTAAATGAAGTACTGACCAGAGTCTCTCGGCGAGGGCGGACGCTCTGGGCCATAGTCGAGGCCCGAGCGACGCTTGACCGAGCTGCTCGCTCCAGATAGCAGCCTCGCCGCCCATGATCAACTTCTGATGCTGCGACGGGTAGTCCCTCCAAGGGCGATGATTGTACACCGTCTGCCAAGTGCGATACTCGCCGCACGCGGCTTCGCCGGTCTCTCGCCACCGGCCGAAGCCGCAGTCGAGGTACCAGGCGTCCACGTGCGACAGGATCACCCTGAAACCGTCCTCCAGGAGGTCGGGCGTGTCGGGCCAGTTGCTGCCGCCCCAGGACTGCACCACGTGGACCGAGGAGTCGAAGTGCTGGGTGAGGTAGGGTCGCTTCGTGAGGGCTGAGCTCCAGAGGATGACGGCCTTCGGCGCCTCGCCGTGGTTCGCGCGGATCAACTTGGCGTGCAGCTTGCGCTCGAAGTCCGCCCAGAGCACGTGGTAGTCCGTCATGTTCTGCGCCTGCATCGCCGTGGTGATGTTGGAGTATTGGGCCCAGCAGTCGAGGTTCACCTCGTCGCCACCGAGGTGCACGATGTCGCGCGTCTCCGTAAGATCCAGCAGCTCGCGGTACAAGCCCTCCAGGATGCGGTACGAATTCTCGTTGATCGGATTCAGCTGGCCGCAGTTTGGCTCGCCGCAGTACGCTGACCACGGCTGCTGGTCCACGCAGAGCGCCAGTTCGCCTAATCCGTGCTCCACACCTACGTACATTTAATAGTTATGAATTGTTCTTAAAGAAATATTAAATTTTTTGCAGCTTACAGATCTGTTTACGTGTATTTAACAGTCACTAACAGTTTTTTGGCCAACACTCGACGGAATACGCAAATTCGTTAGTTAAATACCGTAATAAATAAAAACAGACAGATTTATAAATAAATAATCGCCGAGTTATCGTTATTAAAGTCAACGATAGCTCGTTTAATATTAATTTTTTGGTACTAGTAAAATAAGTCTTTAGATTTAAAAATTATAAAATTTATTCTAAACAGGCGACAAAAAAAGTAATAATGCACTTTAATGGACTTAATAAGTTTCTTAACGCCATTTACAAAGCAAACTTACAAAAAATAACTAATGAATCTTATTAAAATTGAATAGTTCCTTGCAGCTCTTCAGCCACCCCGCGTCACAGACGCAAGGAGTGTGAGCGTGTCGGATTTCCCCCCGGAGCTGTGTGAAAGTAAAAGCGGAGGAAAAGAAGAAAAGCGAGGTGAGAGTTTGAGGGTTGACTGACCCCACTGCCAGCCGGCGCCCGCGTGAGCCGGGGAGTCGATCTCCATGAGGACCCGGACGCCGCGCACCCGGGCGTACGTCGAGAGCTCCTTGACGTCCTCGGGCGTGTAGACCTCCTCGCCGCTGTAAGCGCCCCACCTAGCCATCTCCGGGAATTGCGCCGAGTCGTAGGGGAAACTCTGCGAGTCCGTCAGGTGCCAGTGGAACGTGTTCAGCTTCGATGCGGCCATGCCTAAAGAAGGAATGCAATTAGAATATGTGATGACTTTACTCAGCTCTCTAACAACTTTAATTGCGCGATGGCACTTTATAAAGAATTGATAATGAAAAAATTAAGAAATTCCCGCGCAAACGAAGAAAAAATATTTCTTTTGGTATAATAAATTCACTGGGATAAATATATTCGTAGCAATATTCCTGAATTTTGTAGTAATTCAAATCGATCATGAAGAAAAGCACTTTTCAGATTTATGTCGCGACGAAAACAGTATAAATCGAGATTCCAATGGAGTATAACAAAGAATCTTGCAAAATGTATTTATTTACAGCGCATGCCTAAATGCGCTCATTTAGACGATTAAGAATGATTCAGGCGAAACGATTAACACTGAAGATACCTGTGAGATATGTTTACAAACATAATTGTATAGAGGTTTTTTTTCACTTTCGGTAGTTGTCAAACAACAAAATACGACTTACCGTCGATGACGCGTTTCAGCTGCTGGAGGCTGAAGAACTGCCGGCCGGTGTCAATGAGGATGCCTCGATAGGGGAACGCCGGCTTGTCCTCGACGACGGCATGCGACAAGACGCGCAGGCAGCCCTGTTTACCGCAACTGTCGTCCCACCAGATCATCTGCGACAGCGTCTCCAGCCCGTGCCGGACTCCGAAGTAAGACTTGCCGGTCACGTGCACCTGATAAGAGTAAGAGTAGTTAGAATTAATTACATGAAAGTTGAAGACTTTTTGAGTTGAGAATTTTTTTCGCCTTTCAGAAATAGTTAATTCAACTAGACTATTTTCGACTAGAGCGAGAATATACTTTAAGTAATGAAAAGTGAATTTATTATCCACATAAAAGCTAAAAAATTTATTCAAATTAATAAATTTAATAAACATAGAAAATAGTTTGTATAATTTTAAAATGCTATAAAGTTTGTCTTTTAAATACAGTAAAATTCATGTTTCGTTATACAATTTATCTAAAAAAAAATATGTGAACTGAATTATTTTTGAGAGTTATGAAATAACTAAAATTGTTTTGGAAATTTTGGAAACCAACTCTAAATTACGTTTACCTTTTCACATGGTCATTTTCGTACATTTACTCCCTGAATTTCTACATATAAAGTAATGTAATGAAGGGATACTGCAGCCCCCACGATAAATTAATAACATGTGTCATAAAGTTCTACGAAAAATTAAATTATCTATTGCAGCACGAAAAGTTTTACAGCTTATGAAACTAAATAAAATAATTTTTTCGCGTGCATTGAATTTTTTTAATTAATTTATTAACATTTGATTAAAAATTTGCTCGGTTACGTAATTGGCAATTAAAATCTCAGAGAACTTTTAATGACTAATCTCTTACTTTTTCATTTACTTATAAGAATAAAGTTAAAAAATTTCTATGTATGTTATTATATATTCACATTTCCTTTTACAACATTAATTAAGGGGATGAAAAACTCACGTTAGTTTCTACAACAGTATTATTTTCATTGTTATTTAAAAACCAAGTCAAAATTTCGAAAAAATTATTCTGCGGTGTCATCCCTAATTGTACAACAATATATGTAGGAGAAAAGAACGTATAAAATTTTATGTTTATGCGTAATATTTACAAATTTTTAAGTATACTTTTCTTCTAAAATTGCGATCGGAATTGAAATGAAAGATTCTTTGTACAATTACGGAATGCACCACCAAGCGCTTTTATCGAAAATTTGCTATTCCTTCTTAAACAATAAAGAAAACATCGATGGCACCTGATCACGAGTTTCTCGTCCCGTTAAGGGGATGCCGAAGTAAATTCTGAAGCTCTACCTTATCAACATTTTGATTTTTCAATTTATTTTTAAATGC
>JAXIUT010000048.1:17502515-17515558 GCA_035586675.1 Eurytoma californica | reverse complement strand
CGCCAAGAGCGCACGCCAGCGTGAGCTTGGAGCGTGAGGTAGGGTAGAGGGGGTAATCTAGTGATTGTTGCCAACTTATCAAGGTTATGTTGCACCACTTGCACCGTATACCGTACAGCTGTGTCTGCAGTAGAGAAATTTTAGAAGTTGGCAACAATCACTAGATTACCCGCTCTACCCTACCTCACGCTCCAAGCTCACGCTGGCGTGCCCTCTTGGCGTGAGTGTCTGGACGCAGCCTTATATATAGAGATACAATATATATGTTCTTCCGACAAGAAACTGCGTGGCGCGAACTATATACTATACCCAATCACTGTGTCCTGTTGGTGCTTGCTTGGAAATACATTCCGGCCGCGGCATTTATCCTCTTTGATCCGCGGGTTCTTTCACAGTGTTTTTGAATTGTAGTTTCCCAAGAAAAAGGTGGACGTTCTGCAATATAAATACTGTAAGTAAAACAATGATTAGGCTAATTTATTTTCGACAACTGGATGGTTACAATTTCTTACAATCAGATAACAAAAGATTCTTAGTCGCTTTACAATTTTTTTTTTCGTAAATAAAATAAAATTTGACTCGTACAAAAATAAGAGAATTTGTTCGTTTATAGTGGAAGTATATTACACAAAAGTGAAGATTTTCAAGCACGCGGAGAAGTGTTTCATTGTTCATAATAGTTATCCTGAAATTTTCATAAAATTTTTAATGTCACCTTGTCAGTAGGCTGCATCCTCTAGGAGAGCACCGTGCGTATTTCGCCTTTTACTACGCGACAAAATTTTGATTGTCAGTGAACTACATCCTCTATAGAAAAACACGTGGATTCGCTTTTTATAACGCGTCGAGTGTAAAATATACTAATTTAATTTTTAACATTATACCTACTCAACGTGATAATATCAAAAAAGTAACTTTGCATTTTTTTTTTAACTTAAAGTTAGAATTTTGCATTGTTAATAGCATAAGAGCAGGTGCTCAAAAATTTCAAATTGCTATGGAAGAAGAGAGGAAAAGCTGGGCCTTGATTATAAAGTCCTGCTTACTTAGTTCAAAGCAGCCCCTGACTCCTGATGAAATAAACAGTAAGTTTTTATTTTACTGTTAAGTCTAATTCTCGTTTATATTCATTATTATAATTTAAAGCGATAAACAGAATATTAAATAATTATTTTTTTTGTTTTTTAATTAAGTATTATTCCGTATTTAGTACTATTTATACAACTAACAAGATTATAAAAATCTTTTAACGATATAAAAAACTGTAATGACCATTCCCACATAGCATGGAATATTTCTGTAATATTCCATGCAGTATAAAATATTCCAATGTAATATTACTGAAATATTGCTATGTCCACCTAATTTACATGAAAGCAATATTTCTGAAATATTACTTTGAAATATTTCATGTAATATTTCAGAAATATTACTTTAACGTTAATTAGGCGGACATAGTAATATTTCAGTAATATTACATTGGAATATTTCATGTTATGTGGGTTATTTTATCATTTTTAATGTCATTTATGTTTAAAATTATAAGAATAAAATATTTTTAAAAATTTGCAGGAGACACTAAATTGCTTGATGGGAAGAACATTCCTTACCAACAATTGGAATATAATTCTTTGGTGGAGATGTTGAAAGATATTAATGGGTTGAAGGTGTTCAAGTCTAATGGCAAAACTCTGGTAAAAGTCATAGCAAGTGAGAAGACTGCACATATTCAAAAGATGGTAAAGCTCCAAAAGAAATCAAAGAAAGCAAAGAAAAGGCCGATAACATCAGTACGTACTATTTGCTTGATAGATTAAATAATATTAAAATTAAAATGATTGTATGTGTGGGAGGAGACTTCAGTCTCTAAATAAATATCTTGTTTTAGCCTACACCGAGATATAATACCAGACAGACAAAGGTGCAGGAACCACGTATAAATACCAAATTAGATAGGTAATTTTTTTGTAAAGAATGTTTATTTATTTTTGTTTAAAAAAATAAATTAAATTTGTTTAAAAAGATAAATTAAATTGTATACATTTTAATTTTTATATACTATATTTTTTTTTTTTTTTTTAACCGAAAATAAATAATTCTTAATCATTTTTATTTTTTAAATATAATAAACTTCCCAATTGCCACTTATAAAATATTAACATTATTTATTTCTTTTTTCTTTTAAGGTTACAGCACAGGCTGCGCAATAACAATGCATCTTCGCTACACCACTTTGAACAAGCTACAACACCATCGCCAAATACAATTTCGCAACCACAGCAATGTCAACAGCAACAATTTCCACCTGACCGTCAACCTGTCCTTGTTTTCCAACCAATAATACAAGTAGTGCCTTATCTAGTAAGATTTTAAAAATTTAGTAAATTTTGTATTATACCAAAAATTAGTTACTTAAATAAATTTACAAATTTTTTTACAGACCATTGATCCGCAGCTTATGGGATTATACATACAATTCTTGCAACACCTTTCTGCACCTAATTTCCAATTTATGTCGCAGCCTTCTTATTCCTCAAATCGTATGTAAAGATTTATTGATAAAAGCTACCATTTGCTTGAAACAACAGATTTGGAAGCTCTTATCAAGATAGAAATTATCAAGTTATGCAATCAGAAATGATCGAGTTAAAAATAATACAGAATTTTGATCAGTTACAATTCGCAGCTTAAGGCACTATCCTTGCAATTCATGGAACACCTTCCAGCACCTAATTTTCTATATATACCTCAGCTTTTATATATTACATATTGTATGTAAAGATTTGTCGATAAAAGCTACCATCTGCTTGAAACAAGAAATTTGGAAGCTCTTATCAAGATAGAAATTAACAAGTTATGTAATCAGAAATGATCCAGTTAAAAATGAAAGTATTTTTGATATATAATTAGATTTGTTACAAATTCATGTGTTTAATATAAGCTTATGATAAGATAAATGGGAAGCATAATATTTTGTATTGAATTATTTTTTGTAAAGAAATGCTATGAGTTAATTAAATAAAAAACTAAAACAAATAAGTGAAATTAATTAGTCATTTAAATGTTCGGATACCTCTTATAAAAAAATTACATAAAGTTGACTATTAAAATCATACCTCATAGATACATATATGTACCTGTCATATATTTTTATTCACTATTAGTGATTTAATTTGTCAAGATATTTTAATATAATGTTTGTAATTTACTTCTATCTTCTAAACAATTGACCATTCGAATTTAAAATTTTGCATTCTATCAGTTTCATACATATGTATTATAAAAGAAAATACTTGCTAAAATTAAAAAAATCTGTTCTTATAAGGTACTCCTTTAGTTCATTTTATTCAATAAATAATTTTTTTATATTTTGAGTGATATTCTGCAACAAATTTGCAATAAAATGAACGTCTTATTTAAACACTTGATATCGCGCCAAATCAGTACTACCAACTGATTGTTATTCAAAACTAAAGAAGGATAGATGCACAAATTTACACATATGTGCCATCATGGCTTTTACACTTTGGACACTTTATGAAGCCACTCTTTTAGTTTTAAATGCAGTTTGTATTCTGCACGAAGAAAGATTTCTTATGAAATGTAAGTGTAGTATTTAATTTCATTAAAATATTTGATTCTTGTACCTAGGCTTAAATTGAAAGGAACAGTATTAATTTGAAGGTTATGTTTTTTGTTTTTATTTAGCAGATATGTACAATAACTTATAATTTTGTCCATTTAAGGAAATAAAATTTGGATATTATTATAAACAATCGATTTAGTAAGATTTAACTGGTTATTAATATTATCATAAAAAATATTTAAAAAGAAAAATCATATTTTAAGACATTTTATTACTTTAATGAATAAAAAGTGAACTGATAATTTTAATTTTTAGATGGCTGGGGATCCAATCAAAATATCCAAGGTTTTGGAGAACCACCAACTATAAAATCACAAATTTTGAACTTGATTCGATCCATAAGAACAGTCGTCAGAAGTAAGTATTGTAGTTAGTAACTTATAACATTGTATATCGAGCAATAACATTTTTATATCATTAACTGTTTCAGTTCCATTAATATTTTTCAACATAGTAACAATTTTCATAAAATTAATTCTCGGATGAAATGAAAGACATTCCAAAGTGGTGTAAATAACTCTTTAATGGGTGGCTCTTTTATGACACAGCGTATTTTGTCATTCAATGATGAAACCAATGATTAATTATTTATTTTTGCTATAATGTACAGGAAAGAAAAATTACGTCTATAAAAATAAAAAGATTTCAACAATTTTTTTGTTGAATCAAAATATTGTTCATGTTTTGTTAATAATTACGTATAGAAAGATTTTTAGTATTGGGTGCTATGATCGTCCAAAAAGTTTATTAAATCAAAAATTAAAAATTAAAATTTTAAAATAAAAATTTAGAAACGAAGACAAAGAAAATTTGTGAGATTTAAAAATCCACAGATTTTTGCGATCAGCCAGAACACATGTTCAAATTAAGCACACCTCGTCCAAGTCTAGCTTTAGACGTTCTGCACGCTTTGCGTCATTTAATTCGCAATCCGTTGAGGCTTTCAGCCGCCTCGTTAAAAAAGACTCGCATTTAGCCTGCGGACAAACCGAAAGCTTTCGACGTGAAACTGCAAATCCCCTGAAACCGATACCATTCCCTCGATCGCCCGTAACGAGGCAAAAGAGCCGCGCTGGAAAAAAAAGGAGCAGATCCGCCGGCTGCCGCTTCTTTCGCACAGACACCCATACACCGGCAGCTCCCCGTGTGTTCGTTCCATCGCAAAATTGACTAACCGCCGGTCTCACGCTCGCGGGGATCGCGCACTTTCCTCTCCGCGCGCTGGAAGAGCTCCGCGGGACGATCTTATCGCGGCGTTTATTTTAAATTTTTGCGCGCACACTTCCTCCAGCCCACGTTATTGTTATCGAGATGACCGTGCGAAAGTTGCACTTGGTCTGGAGGAAAATTCATTTTTTTTTGGGGGGGCCTTGTGAAATCTGTGATTAATTAGTTTACTTTTTTACGAGTACCAAGTCAGATGGACCTTTAGTGTCGAATTCCCGGTTGAAAGAAACCAAGGAAATCTAATAATAAAAAATAACTTTACGGGATATTATAAGTTTTTGCATCAGAAAAAACTTATTTAATCCAAGAAAACCTTCCTGATCAGCATTGTGAATTCTTAATAACTTTATGTTATTTCGAATGTCTGCTTTTTTTTCATACACAATTCTTAAAGCATTCATAAAGTATTCATTATTATAGACATTAAAAAGAAAAAAAGAAAAAAATTGATAAAAAAAGTTACTCTAGAAAAAATTCTTTTTTCATTTTATTTCATTTAAAATATACGTTTTTTTTAATTTTTTTTCGTTTCTTGTTCATAAAGAATACTTTATGAATACTTTTTGAATACTATAAGTTTTTATTTATTGCGGACATTTAAAAATTCTTTATGAATTCTCTTTTTTTCAAAGTGTGCTTATCGGGTTTGGACCAGCAAAAACTTATTAGATCTAAAAAAAATATATTTTTTTAAACCAATGAAATCCAATAAAAATAAATTTAAGTAATTTTTTTATTGGATTTCATTAAATTTGATAAGTTTTTACCAATTAAAAAGTTATATTTTCTTGGATTTAATAAGTTTTTCCTGGTGCAAAAACGTATAATATCTCATAAGAATTATTTTTATTGGATTTCATTGGTTGCTTTCAACTGGGTTGAGTTATTGATAGCGAATTTTAAGATTTAATCTGAACATATCTATTTGGGAGGCTAGAAGTGCTGTTTGTAAGGTAGACTTGTGCAAGTGAAATCAGTGCAGATCTTTATTTTGAGCGTTACTCAATTTGCCTGCGTTTATAACGTCTGTATAAAGATACAGGTGTAGATATTGAAAAACAAAAAGGGGATGACTATAGGGATTACGCTCTTAAAATGGGTCTCGGAATTTTGTAAACAAATGTAAGGGTTTAAAAATTATTTACTTAAATTTCAGATTGTTATGTTTGCATATTATATTCAATGAATTTTTCATAATCCCTAATATCTTATTGCAAATAAGATACTAATTATTCTAAGAAATTCACTTTACAATTAATCAGGTAAAAAAACAAGGAATAAAAATTATAACTTTTATATCTTGAATCGTTGACTATATAAAATAAGCAAGTGTTTATAAATCAACACCATTTAGTAATCAGTATTAAAATTTTTAAATGTTGATATTTATTAATTTCTCGACTTTATAAAGTTCTTTTGCTTTTTCCAAATCCGTCGAAATTAAATCAATTATTGATTTGAGATGCGCTTTTCTATTTGATGATCCTTTAGATTATATTCTATATATATATATATACATCTTTTAGAAAAAAATAATATAGTTTCGAATAATTATTAATATGACACTGTAATATATTTTAACAGTGGTACGGAATACTGCAGAATAGTTTGGAAAACATAATTATTTGTAAATTTTAAAAGAAAAATTTTTATCTCATCTCTTTCTAAATTTTTGATCTGCTCAGGAGTTGACGCTTATAAACTCTAAATAATTTTTTTCATTTCCATAATATTCCTACCATATATAAATGAAATTGTGCCGGTATTTAAAATTACATATTATTAATAATTTATTGTTATGGTTCAAATAATACAAGTTATAAGGAAAATTGAAAAATATATCAATCAGAGAAAAGCTTGAAATATAACCCCAGTGAAACTTTTATTTGATATTTTCTGTTGTTTTCTGATAATTACTGACATTTTCTGATATTTTCCATTATTTATTGTTTGAATTTATCAAAAAATTATACCGGAAAATATAAAAAAATAACAGAAATCTCTGCTGGCACATTTATTCGTTATTTTGTGTTATTTTCTTTTATTTCCGGTCTGAATTTTAACTATTTATCGGAAAACATCAGAAAATAACAGAAAATATTAGTATCAAAAAACTTTTCCTCCAGGGAACCTCGCACATTTATGTAACTAATTGTTTGAATTTAAAAAATTTTTTAACTCGAGTAGGTTAATTGCCTAAGTAGTTTCTGAATCAATTTTTCTTATTCTTAATACTCTTAATGTTCATAAAAAACAAAACAACCATTCTCCTTTGCGGAAATTGAAAATGTAACAAAATATAAGAAAGTGTTGAAATATCGTAAGAGTTAATATGAATCTGTAAGATACCGTATCTGTATGTTGGAATTCGAACATCTTTTACATTTTATTACTTTTTTACTTTTTGTTACCTTTTCTTTCATTTTATTACAGTTTCTTAGATTTTCAAATTTTTTTAAACTTTTGATTAACGGTAAAAAATATTTTTAAAAAAAAGTAATAAAACGTGAATAAATGCAAAAAAAGTGAGAAATTGTTGTTAACCGTAATGAAATGTAAAACTCTGTATAAAAACGTAAAAAATCTTCGAAATCCAACATAAAGGTACTCTTCTCTACATCTTTTTACATTATTTGATACTTTTCTGCACTATTTTACGAATCCCTACTTTTTATTACGTTTTATTACATTGTCTACAACGAACACTCTGCCGTTCACCCATCTAACTTCAGCAAGTCACCTCACGTGTGCATAACCGGTAAAAGCAGCGAACAGCGTAACTCGATGACACCAGGCCTCGTTAGCCATACCGATGCAACGAAAAAGAGAGAAAAAAGTGGCGGAAGCCTCCGCGCGGAGGATTCGATCCGACTACAAGTGAGAGAGAGAGAGAATCTCCCCGTCTCCGCCGGCGAGAGATCATACCTAACAGTTCACTTTCGAATCTTGACCACTCGGGTTTCGCAATCCTTCCGCGCGCTCGCGGCGAGAGATGCAAACCCGCGACGGGGGGGAATATTTGCGTCATGTCCAGGGAGAGAAGCTCTCGCGAGAGCCACGAACTCTCTGGCCCCGGGGGCATCGCGCGCTCCGGCTTCCCGGAGTGAAAGGACACGGCGGAGAGAGAAAGGCAAGGCGCACACCGAAAAATCGCCGGTCCAGGGGGGGATCGCGACGCGAGGGGCACCCGGGATATACTTTTCGACGAGGTGAAAATGCGCGGGAGATTTATATCGGGGGAACCGAAAGGAAAGGCTCGGGAGGTGGGAGGACCCGCCGGAGGAGCTCCAATAATGAATGGAGAAAGCGAGGGGAAGGATGAGAAAAGGTGAAATCGTCCGGAAGTAGTTGCGCTTCTCCGCTTCTTTTTTTTTCCTTTTTTTTCTCTTACTTGCCCCTTTATCTCGCGATGGAATGTATCGCAGGAGGGATATTATAATACGGGTGGACTTTGGGGGTATGGCGATTGAGAAGACAGTTTGATTTTTTTTTAACGGTGGCGACGATTTTTTTTTATTCTTTTTCTACAAAAAAAGCCTTTATACAAGTATAAAAAATGCGTGGTTAAGGATAAAAAAAACATAGCATTATACAAAGGTAGAAAAATAGTGTTCTCATCTCGTGTGTGTGTGCGTGTGTGTGTGTGTGTGTGTGTGTGTGCGCGCGGCCGATCGTACTCTTGCGAGTCACGATTTTCGTTCCTTCCGCCTCTTCGTTCATCCGAACACTACTGGCACCGGCGCGCGCCTATACGTGTGTTCGTGTGTGAGTGTCGAGTGTGTACATCTCGTATATTTACAAGGCGCTCAGGCGCAAATCACGTACATATAAAAATAAATCGTTATATTGATCCTCCTCCGTCTTCGTCTGTTTCATTGGCTTCGTGCGGGTCGTCGTTCCAGCGCGACGCGACTCCCCTCTGCGACTGTATTACTATACTATTAAAAAAAAAACTTGCGAGAACTTCGATGGTGTTCGTTATAAAAATCTCCTTAGACAATACTATCTGCGGCTTGCTTGTCCCCCCGGTGCTCTCGTCGGGAGGGCCGACCTCGAAAAGTTCTTTTCTTCGTTTCACCGCGTCGATCACACTGTGTTGACTCGATCAAATATAAAACATCAATCCCGAGGTCATGGTGAAGCGCAACCATTCGAGGGGGGTTAATACGCGACGGGCCCCGTGGTGCTTCCGTAGGTCACTCTCGGCACTCGCTGATCGAACTGGTGTAGCCCGTCGCGCCCCCTTGCAACGCAGTGTTAACTCGGTGATCTTCTTCCCTTCCTCCTCCTACTTCGGTCCCCTGGTGGAGATTCGGCCGTCGAAGCTGACGAGCGGCGATCGACCGGCGACGGGGTCGCAGCGACCCCTCCCCGGCGCTCGGCCATTTTCTCCGGGCGAGTCTCCGCCAAGGTGGCGCTGCTACGTCGGCTGGTGCTTAGTAGGGGGCGCCGTAGCTGCCGCTGGGCCTGGCGGGAGCTCCGTAGCTGCCGCTGGGTCCGCTGGGGTAGCCACCGCCGCCGCCACCGGATCCCTGGCTGACCTGGTGGAGCTGGGCGACCTCGATGCCCTGGCGGATGCCCTCGAAGTCGATACCGACGACGCGGCCGCCTCCGAAGCTCGGGGCACCGTAGCTGGAGCTGGGGGCGCCGTAGCTGGAGCTGGGGGCACCGTAGCTGGAGCTGGGGGCGCCGTAGCTGGAGCTGGGAGCGGGGTAGCCGCCGCCACCGCCGCCGAATCCGCCGGATCCGCCGCTGCTGGCCTCCTCCTTGATGATGATGGACTTCAGTTGCTCGAGGAGCTGGGGATCGACGTTGGCGCCCTCGTTGGACTGGTAGCCACCCGAGGAGACTTGGGTGTAACCGCCGCCGCCGCCGAAGCCACCGCCTCCGGAGTAGCCGCCGCCACCACCGGAGTAGCCACCGCCGCCACCGGAGTAGCCACCGCCGCCACCTCCGACGCTGATGCTAGGCCTCGAGTACGAGTAGCCGGAGGGTGGCTCGGCCAAGGCAAGCCCTGCCATACCGATGATCATGCACTGTAAAATAGGAGAAAAATATTGTATTATTTAATTCTGTTACTTTATTTTATTAAGTTCGTTAGGAAATCTCCGTAGAAACGTTGCTTCTTGTCCTTTACGACTGTTAATTAATTTAAAGACTGCGATAAAAACTGCCGCGGAAGCGCGTTCTCCAGTCGACGGTTGAATTTATTGGGAAAATTTCGACTGATCGGAAGAGAAAGTTACGAGTTACGCATTCATTTAAAAGCCGTATATACATCGCTGTTAAGATAAAAAAAATTAAATTGCTACTAGCACTTTTGTAAGATTCAAAGTTGACGATGAAGAAGAAGCAGAGAAAGAAGAAGTAATTGAAGTCACTATCAATTTTAATTCAATGCACACCACAAATGAACCGATTCTTTTTACTAAGTACAATTTATAGCGGTACAAAAAATAAGAAAATGTTAATCTCTTCTTTTTAGTAATTGTCGAAGTGAATATGAGCTAATTTGAAAAAAATGAATAACGTTGGGAAGTACCGGAAAAGCCGTAGCTTAATAAAGTGTTTCCCAGCGAGGTGAAAAAGAAAAAGACGAAAAAGAAGCTTTCTGTGAACCGCGAGGCCGTAGGATGAGTGTAAGATGCTTACCGCGATCAGAGGATTCATGTTGACTTCTGCTGCGGTTGCCACTCTGCTCTGTGACTCCTTGGAAGTTGCACCGGGTATTTTATACCCCTACGCTGGGCCACCGGGGCCCCAGTGGGGACGGCATGGGCCGCTGTCGGGGGGACCCCCAGTGAGAGTAAAATCTCCGACGAAAGGCCTCCGTCTCTCTCGCTCGTTCCCTCTCTCGCTCTCCTCTTTCGCTCGTCTTCCACTCCCGCGTGAAACTATCTCCCGCCGTGCGTGATATTCGGACGCGTTGCAACACTTTCGGATGGCGTCTCTCCGTGTGTCCTAGACCTAGACTTGTTTTTTTTTTTTTTTACACTTCTTTAATTCTATTTTTTTTGTGCTGGCGCACTGACGCTGTGCTGCGGCGGGTATTGGGAGTAGGTGCCTCTGTATGGTCCGGACGGTTTCGCGGTGAAGATGCTCCGGGGACTTCGCTTGGTTTATATTACGCGCTGTATAACCGTAATTGGAACTCGGATTTAAGGGACTGTGCGAGATTTTCGACTTGATAGTTTTTGTACGGGTCAATTTTTTAGTTTCTTTTCTTTTATAATTCTATATTCTAAATTGTTAAAAGTTTAATCTTTAAAATTGTTCTTGAATTTTTTAAATATATTTTTTGTCATCATCAATTTTATTTATTATCTTTTCTTAATTGGTGATCCTTCAAAAGAAGTATCCAATTTTTTATAAAATTTTACATTAATTATTATAATTACCGATAGATTAAATAATTGTGATTCTGTTTAGTGTTTTAAGTGTCGACTGTTCGATTTAAGTGAATTAAACAAATGATTTGAATTGGATCTGTGCAAGAAAAATTAAGCTTTAAGCTTCGTTAAATACAAAGTAAAAAATTAAGTGTTCAATATGGAATTGCAAATTCTACCTTGAAAAAAAAATTAACACGCTATGTTTTAATAACTATTCTCGGTATAGACAAAATGTACTTATTACAATCAAAATCAGTGAATGCATTTTTAAACAAAAATATATACAATATTTCATCCGAAAATACATATTAGCATTCATTTGAATGAACGAAAAATGCAAATTTCGATGTGGAATCGTTCATTTGATAACTGATTTTTTATTTCTTTAAATATAAAAAATTAATACTTTGCATTAGTTAATTTTCAAATATATGACGAATTTAAAACTCGTATATAATTGTATGATATGTGTAGAGAAATACACTTAATTGTACATTAACCTTCTTATTGTATTATCCTCGTAAATTTATTTACTATTAGAAAAACGTGAAGTCAAGTGAATTTTTAATTCACGATATCTGTATTACTAAACATTGAGCTGAAAATTACTTGTTAATTATTTTTGATATTCTATTTCATAAACTTAATGAAATTCTGTTTGCAAAGATCCAATTGAGACTGTCCTAAATAAAAGAAAATATCTTAAAATATAAATTGTAACTAGATGTTGTATAATTGTTGTATAATTGTAACTAGAAGAGTCTCACTTATTTGGGTCACGAGTTTGTTTGAAACATTCCCTGTAAAAAAATTAACCATAAATTTCCCAAAATATGAATTCTCTGGCCAATTTATGGTTAATTTTTTACAGGGTTTAAAAGTTTTTTTATGCCACAATTATTAGGGACTAATAACCACGAAATTATCGACACAGTACGTACTTCTTCTAAAACTTCGTATTTATTATTTGATGATAGCCCAAATCCCATAAAATTTAGAGATTGCATCACAAAGGCAAATAAAGGCAAAGAAAAAGACAGATAATTTGATACTATTCTTTAAAAAATGTCTATTGTTTTAAAAGTTACGTATACAATTAAATATGAAGTGGTAATGTGTATTAACTTTTTTATATTCCCTTTTATGTAGTTTGTGATACTCGTAATTGAGCATAGCTTTTGAGCATAGTAATAGAGATTTCTTAACGTAAACACTCTCAAATTATCGGTTTTTTTTTTGTTAGCTTTTTGAGTTGAATCTCTAGGTTTTATGGGAGCTGAGCTATCATCAAATACTGAAATACGAAGTTTTAGAGAAAAAAAACTCGAGGAACGGACCTACTGGGTTGAAAATATTAAACTTTAGACCTAAATATTTTGCCTTTCTTCATATTTTGGCATAAGAAATCCGCTTTCGAAGTTTCAACAAAATCCGTGATCCGAATAAGTGGGACTTTGCAGGTAAAACTTATAAAGGCGTCACTCATTTTTTCAAAGTAAATTAAAAATTTTTTTTTGAAAATTCAAAATTTCAAAAGAACATAAATGTATGTTTTAAATAAAATACATGTAAACATGTCACTATCATTTTTCTAATTGCGAGTGAGCAGATGCATTTCGAATGAGTGTACACATATGTAAGTATACATTTGTATATAAGGATTATAGTGTACATACACATACACATTTGAGTGTACGCATATACACGGAGAGAAATTCAGTAGTAAATTCTACAATTATTGTAGGAAAGTTTACAAGGTACTATTGTAATTTGCTCAC
>JAXIUT010000048.1:17444077-17456630 GCA_035586675.1 Eurytoma californica | reverse complement strand
CCATTTTTTTTAATTGGACTCATTTTGTGATATTTTTACAGTAATTTTTAAGTAATTAAAACCTTTTTGAATAAAAAAAATTTTAATAAATCTTGCTTCTGCATAAAATCATTAGTGAAAAAATTTTTATTTACAAAACATCTAAGTGTATCCGATAAGTTAAAATAATTTATTTTAGTCGTCTCTAATCCTTAGCTAATTATTAATACCTTGACTATAAAAGATGCTTTATTTTCCACCAGGGTTGAAAGAAATACTATTAAAAGTTGAAAGAGCTACTATCGAAAGTTGAAAGAGCTACTATCGAAAGTTGAATGAACTACTATCGAAAGTTAAAAGAACTGCTATCGAAAGTTGAAAGATCTACTATCGAAAGTTGAAAGAAATACTAGCGAAAGTTAAAAGAACTACTATCGAAAGTTAAAAGAACTACTATTGAAAGTTGAAAGAAATACTATTGAAAGTTGAAAGAACTACTATCGAAAGTTGAGTGAACTACTATTGAATGTTGGAAGTACTGCTGCCAAATTCTCAGCAGCACCGCTCTTACGAATTTAGGCATCATCTATCCTAGTTCTTTTTCGTGTTCGCTCTCCCCCTTCGTACGCACGAGGAACGGGCCTGCGGACGCGAGAGTCCATCGGGCCGTCGTCTTTGTCGGCGAGACATCGGGATTTCTCCGGGCGCTGATCGTAAAACTCATCTGAAAATTTAGCGTCCCTTCGTGGAAGCGCGCCGCGAGCCGTAAAGCCGCTCGCGGGAGTCATCGGGCGCGCTTTAATCGCTAGCCCGGACCATTGTGATCGGGCGGCGCACGAGCAGATGAAGATAAAGTTTTTCCCCCCGCCTCCGAAATCGAAGATCAAGGTGTAAGGTCGTGGGTGCGGGGGGTCGCTCGCGCGCGGTCGCGTGGCACCGGCGCGACCGGCACAAAGGAGACGCGCGCCACCGAGTCGTTGGGGAAGGAGCCCCGACAATGGGGTCGTAGAGTTATAGGGAAAATGCGGAGGGAAGTCGGGGCCGCGCGTCGCGCTTTCGCCAGGTGCGAGCCAGAGACACGCGCTCCTCGGCCCCGGAGCTTTATTTTCCTTCAGACGCTGAGGTTTTTATCGTTCGGGAAGTCTTAGACAAAAGTTTTCGGTCGGAGGGGTTTTGGATTTATGCCTATGGAAGAAGAAAGACGTGTATCGCGTTGCGTTAAAAATTAAGTTTGTTGTTGTAATGTGTGGGGTGTAATGGGACACGTGGATGACGTGGAACTGATGAAAAATAAAATAACGAGAAGGAAAATATTTTGTAATTTTAATTTTCAATTACTATTGTTCTTGTCAAATATTAAGATTGAAGAAAACGTTACTAACAAAAATTTTGCATTCATAATATCACTGTATCTTTGAAGGAAATGTATGAAAATAATTGAAAATTTACACAAATTTTCCTTTTTGTAACAAGAAAATATAGGCCAAATTTCGTTAGTTAATTCTTTTAATTAGAAAAGTTTCGTTAGTTTTGTAATTCATTCATTTTTGTAACCTTTTAGTTTATTACTAATAAGAAATTTGATTATATAATATAATGGCGGCTTTGAAGTAACTGTATGAAAATAGCTGAAAATTTACACAGATTTTACTTTTTCCAAAAAGAAAATTTAGGCAAACTTTGGTTAGTTAATTCTTTTAATTACAAAAAGTTTCATAAGTTTTTTTTTTCATTCTGTTTTGTAATCGGTTAATTTAGAATTAGCTTTGAATCCTTTAATTAAATTGCTCCCTAATAACTAATAATTCGAAAAAGTAACTTTTTTATTATACATTACTTTTATTTAATTTATGTTTTTGACAACTGGTAATACTTTGTAACTCTTTCATACCCTTTAATCATATTTTTATTAAAATGCTAATGAAAATCTAGTTCTATAGCTGTGTGTAGCAACATATTTCGAGTAAATTTCGTCGGTGACTGTACCAGAAGAAAGAAAAAGAAATAAGGTAGCGTAAAAAAGGAGAGAAAGACAGGCGCGTGCGTTTCGGTCGCGTCGCCGCGTGTGCCCCGGAACGACGGAGATTTAGGGTCGCAAGTCTTGAAAGGAACCTCTCCTCGCCTGCCCCCCTCTCGGGGATCCGTTCAATCTTCACGCCACCTACGATTAAAAGTGACCCCGAAAAAGCGGAGCGAAGGAGAAAAAGTCCAGGTGTCACTGTGCAGGCTTCCTTTTTGTGTCGCGAGCGGGCTTCTCTGCCGCGCTCGCTCTCTTCTAACCCCGTGTCAACTTTTATTGAAAGCGACCGAGGTGAGAGAGGCCCTCGATGGATGGATATTGAGTGTACGAAAGGGGGGAGAGAGAGAGTCTTGGCGGCGCACGGAGCGCTGCTTTCGTAGGGTCCGAGATTCTGGAAAAGCAGAAAAACTCTTGGGGCTCGTGTTTTCGGGGACGAGGAAATTCCAAGTGCACAAGGGGACTTGTTCACGAGGAGCATGAGCTTCTTTATTTCCACGATGGAAATGCGATTTTCATCAGCGGCTTAATATCGAGGGCTTTCCAAACTTGTTCGGTGCCTGTGAAAATAATTTTGACTTGTGTTTACGCAGTATGAGTTTGTCGCTATAGTCAATATTTACTCTAACTTTTTCTAAGAAAAGGTCGTTATTTTCTATACATATAGTTTTTTTTTTTGTAAATATTATTATTTCATTTTAACTCATCTGACAATTCATATTACAAATTAACTAGATAACGTTCCCTTTAAAGTTGAATAAGTGAATATTCACTTATTCTAAGACAAAAGTCTTTCACGTTGGAAGATATTTAACGTTAAATAAGTGACTTATTTAAGTGAAATTTCACTTATTCAACTTTAGAGGGTTAATAGAACGGAATTATTATGAATTAATGTCACTAATTTGGTTCTTGAGTCTATTAAATGCATCAATCCGTCAATTACATAATAGCTAAAGGCAATTTTCTGCAGAAATTCTGGTACGCCAGTAGTAACAAATTCTTCAGCAAATATATTATATTTCAAACTTGCAACGCTCTACTAATTCTCTGGATGAAACTTTGGAAATCTGAATTAAAATTTATTGTATATTAAATTTTGTTTGCTAGTTAATAGTATTAGCAGTATTATATGACGAGCCGTGTATCGTAGAAAAATGAATCAAATTTCTTTATCATGAAACAAAGAACATATTTTTTACCATTGCTAGCTAAGTACATCTATGCATGTAACAGTTTGTAGTATTCTCTGCACGAGGAGTTCTAAAATTTTTAGATGCACAATGTTCGTTCATTTTAAAAAAGAGTGATGAATTTTATTATTCGCTACTATAAAACAATTTTCAAAGTTTCATATAAATTGGTGATCCGCAGGGTTGAACCGGTCCGCTTGTAAGTAACAAATTTTCAAGTACTTTGAAATTAACGTTTGAAGAAAATTTAAATAAGTCAGTTACTCAGAAACTACCTTAAAATTGAAAGAAAACAAAATACCTACAGTCACAAGAAGAAGGAGCATTCGCCTCGCTGCCCTGCGCGAATAAGACTATACATCCTGAGGAGCAGCAACGCAAAGTGAGTCATTGAACGCTAATGACGTTCGGTGTTTGAGGATTCCAAAGTAAGAACCGAGGGCAATGCAACGGAGGAGCACAAAGGGTGGCGCGGTAGTCCTCGAGCCTCCCGAGAAAGGCCGGTCATTCGCGGATTGAGTTCAGCGACAGTCCTCCAGAGCGTCGGGGATCGATGCCCGCGGACCTTGAAAAGGCCGCCCGGGAGAAAAAGGAGACAACCGCTGCCGCGCCGTCACAGTTCTAACCCCGTTACGACAAAAGTGCGCCGGGACTCAAAGGGAGCAGAGAGCGACGGGGGTGGATGTGTGCGCGCGCGCGCGCGATAGAGAGAGAGGCGCTCTCCTCTGTCTCCTCCGACAAAGGACAACAGACTCGCTTTGTTCTCGCGGCTCAACGGCTCTCTCTCTCTCTCCCGCGCTTCTCTCGTGGCCGCGATGTTTTATCAAGGTCACTCGTTCAGCCCTCCTCCGCCTGTTGCGAAGCCTCCAGCTAGCTGACGAGTCCGCCTCTCTCGCACTCCATCACCCACTCGTGATTTCAAGTCGCGACGACCGATCGCTCGCGGAAATGCACCGGCTCAGCTTTGTATTGTTAGGAAACGCAGGGGAATTTAATCATCGATCGGGGTTAATAAGAAAACAGTGTCTTGACTTCTGTAGTAGAGGATGAACGCGGTGGGCTTGCGGTTGATTGAATAAAGTTCTTGGAATGCAAAAGGGAGTTTTTTTTCGGAAATGTAATTAATATTTATTTATTTATTTATAAATTGAACAGGCATTGGATTGCCCTTTAATTACAAAGTTAACAATATAAACAATATAAAAACAATATAATACCTATATAAAAAAATTATAAGAATTTGTATAAAATACAATATAAAAGAATAATATAATATGAAGTATGAATACAAATAGCTATCTAGAACATATCACCCGATGAGAAGTTAGTAAGCTAAAATTTTGTAGTAAATGATTTAATTGAATTTTTAAATGGAACCAATCCATTGCCAGCAATCTTTAGAATCCTCTGAGGATGTGTATTCCATGAGTGCTTGATATGATTTAAATCAGAGTAAAAATCTTCGTTCATACTCTCTAAATCACATTCAGTGAAATTTAGAGAGTACAAAAAGTGTCTTCATAGAGACACGTAAAGCAGCGTAGATTGTAGAATAATTCACGCATTATAAAAGTATCAGTCAAGTATGCGCAATTAACATAATTAAATATAATTTTGAATGCAAACATAAAATCATGGTACTTATGCAGCGAATTAATAGTTTGAAGATCAAAATGTATAGATGGTTCGGTAAAATCATGGTCGAACCTGTGCATAGGGTGACCAGATTTCCAAGCTATGTGTCTAATAAATCTGTGCTTGTAAATCCAGCCTATGTGTCTAATAAATTTGTTTAAAATAGTGTGTATATGAGGTGAAGCAATGTTAAAAATATGCTGAGTAGGAGATTATCAGAACAAGATCGATAATGCTATTAAAATTTTTAATACAATTTGTATATTGAATAATTGATAAAACAAATTCATATTTCTAAATAATAATAAGTGGATAATCGATTTTTCTTTACCGAAATTCGAAATCGAAAAATTTGCTATAAGATAGATGAATAATGATCAACAAATTCATAAACAAATAATGAACTGCTGAAAGCAAACGGTCAACCACGACTACTTTCATACTCACCAATTTCGAAATTCGAGATTTCGACTTGAAAATTTAAGGTTCAATTCGACCATGTTGCAATACATTTTAATGAAAGGGACCAGCGTTGTTTACGTAAATCTCGGAGATAAATAAATCTTCTCTCGCCAACTCTGTCATTTAAAAAAATCGAACGACCCGTAGGTCGCAGGATTTGAATTTCCGGTCGAATCGGATCTCTGCCGGCGGTGGATCAGGCGTCGCTCTTTGTGCGCCCGCCGTAACCCTGCCGCGTAATAGCCTTTTTTTCAGGCGGATCGCGCGGAGGACTGGCTTCGAGCAGCTCATTTCCTTCTCGCGCGCCAGATTCGGCCTCCTCCGAATGCGCCTTGGGCCGGGCGACACAATGCCACGAAATCCACGCGGTTGTACGACGAATCCACTCGGGAAATCCATTTCTGGCCGCTCCACGTACTCGCCGGCGACTGACGTCTTTTCGCCTCACCGCGGCTTTGACTGTCAATATCTGTCCGGTCGGGGAAACATTGTGCCTTCTCAACGGCTACTTTATCCAAAATTTGACGAGTGCTCGGGAGTTTCGAGGGCTGGTATTCAATGCGTGCATATCGGAACAGTGACTAACACTACATTTCTATTGTGCGTACTAATTATAAGATAAAAATTATTAAACACAATTAACAAATAGATACATTATGCAACCTAATTAAAAATATAGCTTTCCAAAATCCGCTTCGCCCATAACACAAAGAAACATAAGATTTCCTGAAAATTTCAGCTCTTTTGATCAACCGGTTCAGTTTAAAGTCTGACACCAAGGAATTTTTTCGATAAAATCAGTAACTAAAGGGTATACATGACCCCAACAGGTGTCAGAATGTTGGTTTTTATAGGTATGTACTTCTGCTAGGTAAACTTATTTTTTTTCAGTACTTACACTGAAAAAAATCTAGGAGAGCGGGACTCCCAAACACACGGTGTGCAGCGCTACCGTCAGCCTGAGAGCACCGCTCGCTCACGCCGGGCGAGAATCTCCCGAAAAAATTTGAACATTAAACGCAAGTTTATCCCCTTGGTCCTTCGGGATTGCTACGCCTTAGGACTCTATGCCCCTTGCATCTAATACAATAATATCTATATAAATAGTGACGGTAATAAGCCGAGAGAATTATCGGGGGTCCCTAAGACCCACACATTAGTTTTTTTAATTATACTGATATTACAATCTTTATGTTTGTAATTTATTTTTTATTTGTACAAACGAACTCACACTTTGCATAGATACCAACTTTAGCAATTTTATGGTTTTATGGTAACTTTATTCACCTAAAAAGAGGGTCATAAAGTGATACTTAATTTCCTCAAATTTATTTTATAATACCCGTTTTTGCGAAAATACAATAGCTATACATTATTTTATTTTTTATATTTTTTGTAGGTATTAAATTTCAATAAAAGCTTGAAACTAAAAAAAAATTTAACAAAGCTTTTTTATTTAAACGAATTAATTTTTATTTATTTTCTAAAAAGAGATAAGTATGATATTCTTTTAATCAATAAATTAGCCATAATTGAGTCGGGAATAAAATTCTATATACAACACGAGAGAAAAACTAATTATTCCTTCGGATGACTATTCTTCCCTGCCGAAATAAACTTCGACTTAATAAGTTTATCTCCATATATAAAAGACTTTGTCTTGATTGACTGTCCGATTCACTCATCAACCCGCAGCCAAAACTATTAGAGGCCTGAAATTTTAGAATGCGAAGATCCGCTAAGAACCTCTAAAAGGTGAAATGGTATAAAATGTGTTTTTCGATATTTAGCTTTCTAACACAATAAGATTTTTGATTAATTTGAATCGCAATGATAAAAAATGAATTTCCTAAAAAATATTTTCTTGATTTTTTTTTAAATTCCACTCTAAAAAAGGTAGTATAGCTTTTTGTTCTGTATAAGTAGGTTACTTATAGGTGTACATATTTTCCAAACCTGACTTGAGGGTTAACAAAAGTAACGTAATTACTTGGCAAACAACCGATTCCCCAAACTGACCAATGTCCCCAGTTTTTCCACGGTCCAAAAGCAAGAATGATCGCGGTCACCGAAATTTCACGACGAGAATTCCTCCCTCAAGAATAGTTTCCCCGAAAAATCGTAACACCCCCGGGAGCTTTTTTCCTCTTTCAGAGCGTCGCGTGCGCCCGGGCCCGGCGGGGGTCTGCGGCCCAAGAGGTGCGAAAGAATTTCACGACGCGCTTTCCCGGTAACGTGCACCCTCGGAGAAAATATACGGGCGTGTAATTGCAGGTAAACCGCGCGCACGCTCTCTTAAATTTGAATTTATATTTCCGACTGCCCGGCGCTTTGTCCGCCGCCGACTGGTGGCCGTTTACTTCGACTTCGACTTTTCCACCGTTTCTCTTCTTTTTTTTGCCGTAAGTGAGCAATAAAAATGAGGTACGCTCGTGTTTACGGGTTTTGGTGGAAAGCGCCGAGACCAGCTTTTTGTAGGAAGCTAAGTAGTATACCTAAGGAGGCGAGAAGGCGATTTGGGAGATGAGCTCCCGAGATAGCAGATAGTGCTGATTTTCGAGGTGTAAAAGTAGTTTACTGAGAGAACCAGGAGATAATTGCGCGATAAAAGGCTTTTTCTCACCTCTATAGAACTAAGTATACATTTTCTTCAAAAAAATTGGAAATTCAAAAATAATTGGTAACGCAATTAAATTATTTAAATTAGATAACTAAATAATAATAAAATCGCAATGCACGGCAAGGTGATATTTTACAAAAAGTTCTTCATAGCCTTATTTATTTATTGAAATCGAAACAATTGTGCTTTTTTTTTAAATGTATATTAATTTAATTAAATGATCTTATAGTAAAAACACAAGCACAGCCTTCAAAACATGCATATTCCGTATCTTATACTGATTTTATTGCTTAAAAGGCGAGTGTAACTTTTTTGGGTCACGGATTTTGTTGAAATTTGGAGCACAGCTTTCTTATTTCAAAATATGAAGAAAACCAAAATGTTAAGCTTCAATGCTCAAAATTGTCGACCCCATAGGTTACAAAAGATATTTTTCTCTAACACAATGTGTTTCATTATTTGATGATAGCTCAGCTTCCGTAGAACCTACAAATTCCATCAAAAAATCAAACTAAAGCATAGAAAAAGACAGATAATTTGAGAGGTTGTGCGTTAAAAAATCTCCATTGCTTTAAAAGTTAGTACAATTAAATATGAATAAATGAGAGTGTATATTAACTTATTTATATTCATTTTTGTGTAGTTTTGGATTCACATATTTATTAATTTTTGTTAAATTTCTATCGTATAGGTATCATTTAGAAACAATCCAAACTATTTTGCAAGATCTGGATTTCCAAATCTTTTCTTTTGATTTATTTTTAACTAGTCAGTCTCATTTATGTCTCAAAAAATTTGATGATGGCTTCAAATTTTAACAGAAACAGAAAAAATATCAATGATTATCTCGAGTCTTATAGTAAAATCCAAATCAGCCATAATTACTTCGAAAGAAACTTGAGAGATTAATGAGCCTTTGTTTAAATGAAAACTAATTTAATTCTAAACCGATTGGCCCTTTAGGGCCCCAATGTTGGCAGGTATTTTTAAAAGTTATTAACACAAACATAAAAAAAAGCATCCAAAATTCGTGCCGCGGCGAGGATATATTTTACAAGATTCTTTCTTAAATTTTTTCTATAGAATATTAAGATCTGAAATTCGGTACACATATACATAAGACGTGAACAAATAATCATGTATCGAAAAAATTCATAACAGACTTTTTTCCTTTGAAGTTTAGTTTTTTAGGTTATAATTTTTTCCTGATAAACAAAAACACTTTTTTAATTTTAACAATCAAAGTAGGGACCTAGAAGACTGGACGAATCTCCTTGAATTTTTTAAAGATATTTTATTAAATATTCTTTGAGCACTTGCGAATTGAAGACAGCTACTTACAATTAGTAGTAGTGCCCCCCAATTAGTAGTAGTGCCCCCCCCCCCCCGGATTGATTCAAATTTTTTAATCATAGCATATCATTTCTTTTACTTACGATTCAAAAATATACTTATTGTATGTTAAATGGACTAATAGCCCTATATAGTGAAAAAATATAAAAAATAAAATACGAGAGCGCTGTGCTTTAAATTTTTAAATAGTATAAAATAAAAATCGTTTAAAATATTGCTAAAGAAACAGTTTTGGAAAGAAGAAGGGACGAGAAAAGAAAGTGGGAGTCGCTCATCTCTGAGTAACACCTGAGAACTTTGGCCGGTGCATGGCTCGTTACGCCTATGCAAGCGGCTCATCGCGCATATCCGTCAAAGCTCTTTGTGCGCCGTGCGCAAAGTGACACCTGGCGCACACCGTCACCCCGGCGGAATCGGCTTCAAAGTAAACAAGCTTTTCGAGGGAGGGAGCAACGAGTCGAGGCTCGGAGTGATTCTGAATGATTTTTATTGATGGGCCTCTGCGGACTTTCCGCCAGCGCGAATACTCATATTTCTCAAACTTTTGTATATTAGGTTGTTGGTGAAGATTTTTTTCTCTTTTTCTTAAGGGAATCCGAATGAACAAAAAACGAGGTACAAATCCGTAAATTATTGTAAGATTTAGTATATATAAGTACATCTGTGTACGTTTCCGTACGTTTCCGTACGTTTCCCCATTGCTTTATATACTTTTCTCTGCTGCCGTACGATTCCGAACGTTTATGTACAATTTGTCCAAATTGTACTAAATCGTACGGATCCGTGCAGAATCGTACGGAATCGTACGATTTTTATTTCCATTCAGGAAAGTAAGCAAATAGTGGCTCCGTATTTTCGTTAAATTTTTTTCAACGAAAATTTTGATATGACAGGTATGAAGTTTCAGTGAGAAAGTAGATTACTTTTAGCTCATGCATAAATATGTATTTTAAGTAATCTAAAAAAAATAAAAATAAAAAATTTGATATAAATAAATAAAGATACGATTCGAAAAAGAAAAAAAATGTTCGAAGTATTTAATTTTTTTCATTTTTCATTTTATTTCAGTGGGTTTTAGCTCGTTTTACTCCTTAATCAAATATCTAGAGATTCACCAGGAAAAAATTATGAAAAAAATAATTCATAAGAAAAAACTTCAATTGTTTATACCTACGTATACGTATTTCTTATGAAAATTTGTAAACAATTGGATTTACATTTTGCAAATTAAATAATTCATCATTTGTTTCCGGTGAATCTGTAGGTAATTGACTAAGGAGTAAAATGAACCGAAACCCACTGAAATAAAATGAAAAATGAACAAAATTAAATATTTTGAGCATTTTTTTCCTTTTTCGAATTGTATATTCATTTATTTATATCAAATTTTGTATTTTTATTTTTTTTAAATTATTTAAAATACATATTTGTAGTATAGAGGATCCTTGAATAAACAAATGTCAGATAAGGGCGTTTAGATTTTTATTTCTGCAAAGTCTACACCTTGGTTCACAACTACCTTAAATGTGGATAAACAAAAATGTTTGTAATTGCATACCCAAAGGAAATTGCCAAAAATTGTAAGAAATGCCTGCAAGCATGAAAGAAAAATCCTCCTCCACTTCCGCATTTGAAAACTCCAGAATGACGCTGCACTCGGCGCTCGATGACAAATTCGGCTTTACGCAGGTCGCACCTTTGCCAATAAAAGTCCGGACGTAACGTCGCGTCCTTTACCCCTCTCTCCTCCTTTCTCTCCGCGCAGCACGAGTATTGTGCGATTATTAAAATATGAGCGGCTTTTCACGCGATGACTCGCCGTAAAAGCGGCCCCGGGGTCGCCGTCCTTTTTCTCCGACAAAAGCAGTCGCGTGTCACTTTTGCTAGACGATAGTTATCTCATGTATACTTGTTGCTCGAGTTGTGATACCTTTGTGCCGGCGCGAGATAATGAGGATAAAATCGGGGCTTTCATTTTTTAACTTTCGTTTTGCAGCTTCGACTCATTGTTCAAGTGCAGAAAGTGATTACTTTAATCAAGTGCCGTTGAAAGGATTACTGCTGCAGTGACTGACGCTTTGGCAGCTATGCCTGGCCTTTTTTTTCATTCCTCTACGCGGTACCGTTGTTTCGCGTTACGTGAGAATTTCACCCTGGCATTCCGTTGCTATTTGACGATTTTTTTTTTGTACGTTATTGTTGTAGTTAATTTGGAGATTTCAGAGCAAATTATAATCTGAAAGGAAATATCTATCGAGTTTCTATGGGAATTTATATCGATTCCCAATTGGAATTGGATGGAACAGATTTTGATTATTGTTCATTTTATTCCGATCGGTTACTGATCGTTTTAGAATCCATTCAAGATTCCAATCAAATTCCAATTCAATTCCACCATATATAATGAATTTTTAAATAAATACTCAACGTGTAATTTTATTAACAATTTATATGTTTATTTAGTTTATGCATTATATCACAATCCATTATATTTATGCACATTAAAATAAATTTAGAAGTGTCTATATGAACAGTTAAAAAACTCTTATTTCTCTTCTGTTTATATCATTCTGAATGAAGAATCATTGCTGCAACAAATATTCTTGCCTTTTTTCTTTTCTTTTGCAGGAAGGGGGAAAGGCGTTACGCACTTACCCAACAGTTTGCTACTGTTGGAGTGTGGGACTCCTCGACCTGAGGTTACCTACTAAAACCTGACCTCCGTGAGCTGCGGCATGATGTTGTTACTGTTGTTATTATTGTTGTTATTTTAGTGACATTTGATTGCAATTATTACAATAATTCAATCGATTTTTTTCGGCTGCCCAACTGCTAGTAAACATTTCTACCAAGATTACACGTTTTTTTTATAAACAATCACAATCGTGCAATTAATGGAGCACTAGTAGCTTATCCCAGTTTCTATAAGCAAAGGTAGCCTATATAAAACGGAGTTAGCATAACCAGTAGAGGGAAAGATATCAGGCACAGAGTCCACCTGGTGGTGAAAGTATTAGATAATATTTTGCGCTGTATCACAATGGTGATCTTCAAGACATGAATTTTTTTTTAAAAAATCAAAAAAATGTTTTTTCTAAAAATTGGTACGATTTTAAAAAAATTAAAAACTTCGCAAGTACACTCAAAAAAAAAGTTACAAAAAAAATTTCGTAAAGAAAAAATGACTATTGCGATCAAACATTCGTTATAGAATACTACGCACGCACGCACGCACGCACGCACGCACGCACGCACGCACGCACGCACGCACGCACGCACGCACGCACACACACA
>JAXIUT010000048.1:17422016-17438481 GCA_035586675.1 Eurytoma californica | reverse complement strand
TTCGCGAGGTCCGACGGACGGACCTAACCTAATCACACATACTCATCCGCGCACATACGGTAACTCCGTTAGCCGTGACAGTCGATATGTTATGTTGTTACAGCTGAGAAAAGGAATTTTTAATATTGAAATTGTGATCATTTACTTCACAATTCACTGCTGACCAAAAATGATATTACTCTAAAGATTAATTGTTATAAAAGTAACTACATTATGGGATAGTTAACGTTGGTTTAAAAATATCAACATTTCAATTAATTTCCCTCGACACAGATGTTCATGTAAATTACTTTAAACATCTGTCGGTGAATTCGTAAATTACAAAAAAAAGTGGAAAAAATTCACAATAATCGAGGAAAATTATAACTGGCTCGGCTCGCGCACTCAACTATGAAGAAAACTCATAATAAAGCTCAAGAGGACGGAGTAAGTAGTGATTTAATAAAACTCCCGCTACCTTCGGGCCGTTGCCTCTCCCTCTCTCATCACTAAAAAACGAATTAATTTTCTTAATTCAAATTTCATTCCATCTGGCCTCCTTACTTCCTTAATAGAAAGCACCTCGGCGAAAAAACGAAGAAAAATCAAGCTCGAAGAAAGAAGGCACGTGAAAAAGGGCGAGAGGGAGAGAGAGAGAGAGAGAGAGAGAGAGAGAGAGAGAGAGAGAGAGAGAGAGAGAGAGAGAGAGAGAGAGAGAGAGAGGAAGGATAAGGAGAGGGATAGAGAGAGCGTAAGAGAAGAAATCGCCGCTTTCGAAATTTCCCCGCTCCGAGCGAGAGAAATGCATTCAAGGCCGGTAAGTAACGAGCTTGCGCTCGTACGAATATCTCAGGCAGTAAAGGCCAAACGCGAGCGAGCGAGGAGTATAGCGGTGGAGTGGGGAGGGAAGGAGTGGGAGTCTAGGGAACTTCTGTTTTCTTGGCGGCCAAAAGGAGTTCCGCGGAGCACTCGACTAATGGATGCCGGGACGACTACGAGGACGATGGGGACGACGACGACGACGACGACGACGCCAAACTTTAACTCGTTAATTACGGGCGCGGGCGCGCGAGGGCAACTTCTTGCTTGCGGCTCCGCTCTCGAATATTTCAAACTATTGTGTTCGTAAACCCCCCGAGGGCTTGGCGCGGCACCGAGCTTTCCTCCCCTCACCCCACCGCTCCTCTCGTCTTTTCGACTCTTAGTTCCAGAATCTCGTTCTTGCGAGCCTCCCTCGCCCTCCCCGTCTCTCTCGCTCTCCGCTTCATTTTTCCTTTCTACGCGCTTCTTTTCTTCGGACGTCGCTCCGCCCGGGCTCTAGACGATTTTCTGCGTCTTAAAGTCGGTTTCGACTTCTTTGCGTCGCCGTACTACTTCCCGGTTTCTTTTTTCGAGAGGGGGAGGGGAAATCATTTTTCCGAGCGTTTTCTTTATCGCATTGTTTTCATCAAGGGCCGGAATGAAAATGTGAGCGCTGGAATTTTCCCTTTTTTCGGCAGGCTCGTGTAGTACCGCCATTGTGGTGCGGTCAACGGAAATTGAAGTGATGTTACTTGACATTCTCGTGAAAATGGTTTAGTTTCGCCGTATCTTACTTTTCTTCATTATAAAAGTTGCGGCGCCATTTTGATTTTATTAAAATAATTGGTCCATCGATTGTTTTTAGTAGGACTTCGAAAAATTTAGTTTCATGAATAACAGTTACTAGGATATGAAGTTTTTTTATTTACTAATTGCTCGTTAATTAAGTTGCGATTTTATTTTGCTTTAAACAAACTTCTGTCGCCAACTTGTCTTTTAAAAACTAAGTCGCCATCTTGTCTATTACGAAAATCACGAAGCCATCTTGTTTATAAGTCTCTAATTTAAACACTAATGTTTAAAAAAGTGTGAATAAATCAGTATTTTTGTTGTTTATTCATTTAAGTTGTCACATGATTAATTTTTCTTTATTATAGAAAACCAGATGCAGTAATTATAACAAGCAATTTTTTAATGCGCAGCTCTACTTTAAATCTCATGCGAAGTACTCATAAGAGTGAGTGTTTGATTCTTGCGAGTGACTCTTGTGAACTAAGTGTTAAACATAGTACCGGTGACCGGAATTTTCAAAGACCCTGAAAATCGGCAGGGCAACAAACCGATAGTCGTGGGTAGAGCTGGTCCGAGTGTTAATCGGTGAGTAAGTGAGGGGGAGCTGCGCATGTGGGCCAAGTTGGGCTGCCGGACCTCGGGCGCATGCATATGCTAATGCGAGAATAAACGCCTTCTATTAGAAGAGCCAACAAGCGGCGGACGCTCCACCCGATGAGCTCTGGGATTTGAATGCGTAAATACTCTCCCGAGCTCGCCCTTCATTCGTGCGTACCAGCTTAAAAGGTGGCTCCTCCATTGCAGGGATTGTTCTACAATGAATTTTTACGTAAAGCGATACTTACAGTGGTTTTATACAAAGTTTATTTCTAATAAACCAATAAATTTTAATAAAAATATAAAATGATTTTCTTTATATCAAGATGTTCCGAAAAGCAGTTGATAAAGCTTTAATAAAAAAAGCTGCAAACCGAATTTGGCATTGAAAAAATTATTTATACTCACGTTATGTAACAACAAAGAAAATGGTGAAAAAACTGAAAATTCGATTTTCTCGGAATCGGCTGAAACAAATCAGCTGAAATATGAACTCATCCGAGATAACAAAAATACAAAGCTGCAGACCGAATTTGGCATTGAAAAAATGATTTCTACTAACTTTATGCAGGAACAACGAAAACCGTTTTTTATAGCACGCCGTGCGGAAAACGCCCGTTTACCGCACGCTAACCTCAATTTGCATGTGATAAACTGGCGTTTTCGCACGTTGTACTATAAAATATCGTAATATACTATTATCGCACTTGTATCGTAATATACTATTTTTTAATTTGATTTTTTCAGAAAGTAATGTATAAAATAACCTAACAAAAATTATTTCAAATAGCTTTAATAACAGGTATACTTACGTCAAAAGTTCGGAGCGATTAACCTTATATTTTTTTTGCAATTTACAATTGTTAAAATTTCAGTTTTTTAAGGATATCTTGAAAACCAAAAGTGATAGCGACATCTTTTTTTTTTCAAATTGTAGAAAATTAAATTCTCTACGACATGTGATATCATTAAAATATATACGCTACGAAATTGATACTATAATTTAAAAATTAAAAAATATCAAAATAGAAATTTTCGAAAAAAAAAAATTACTTAAATCATAAATATTAATTTTGACCCGCCATAAGCTAAAAAAAAAACAAAAATTTTTACCATTAGAAAATCAAACTTAACATTATATTGACGGAGATATGATTGTCTTACCACATACTAACGCGCGCGCGCGCGCGCACACACATACACACACACATTTTCTAAAAATAGTGTATTTTGACTCCCAGTGACTCAAAGCAAACTTCTATTGTTTTATCTCAAAACTTTTTTTTATCACGATTACAAAGCTTCCTCTAGGAGGAAGCAAAAGTGTTATCGTATTGACGTTTTATATGACTTTTATACTCTTAAAAATTAAAAAGCATAAAACTTTGCTCCGAGTAAGAAGGTACCAACTCAGAATCCTGTTGATGAAGGTACCCCTACTGAAAATAGTCACGCGATAATCGCGCGATTTTCGCGTGATTTTCGCGTAATTTTCTCGTGATAATTTCGAACAAAAAATCATGCGATTATCGCGTGATTATAGCGTGATTAAAATAATTTAAATTAAAAATTAGTCTTAAAAAATGGTCTACAATTGAAAAAAATATTATTTATGACATATTATTAGACTAAAATAAAATTAAAAAAAAATAAATTCTGTCACTAGTAGGATTTGAACCCTCCATCCCAAAATTATCAGCCCAACACTTTATCCACTCTGCTATACTTGCTATAGAATAACAATGAGTAATTATCACTTTTATAGTAAAGCCATTTGTTTTATTTTAATCAGTTCTCATAATGTAATTAATTAGTACAATAATAAACATTTATTAAATTTAAGTTTTAAATAAGACAAATGGCTTTACTATAAAAGTAATAATTACCCGTTGTTATTCTATATCAAGTGTAGCGTAGTGGATAAAGTGTTGGGCTGATAATCTTCGGATGGAGGGTTCAAGTCCTACTAGTGACATAATATATTTTTTTTTAATTTATTTTAGTCTAATAATATGTTATAAATAATATTTTTTTCAATTTTAGACCACTTTTTAAGACACTTTTTAAGAAATTATCACGAGAAAATCACGTAAAAATCACGTGAAAATCACGCGACAATCGCGCGATTATCGCGCGACTATTTTCAGTAGGGACGAACTGAGAACCCGACTGGAAAAAGTACCAACTCGCGCGTTGCTTTTTTTAATTCCGATAAAATTTAGCAGTCACTGACTTTTTATTAATTTTTTTATGAAAAATAAGAATTCGATATAAAGTAAATGTCATAAATGAAGGTAAAATATCATCTAATTAACAACTACTCCTGCAAATTTCAATTACTATTTAATAATTGATTTCAATTACTTGTAGTTGGTAGTGATTTTTAATTTAAGAATAATAATGATTTATTATTTGTTCAAGAATGGATCTGTTTATTAGATGCGTCTATATTTGTTATCTCTAGCTGCGTTTAAAAGGGCGGTGGGCCAATATCTACTCGAACTCGATCCTTAGCTCTTCTGTGGGTGGAAGACGTCGGCATTAGATTGCATGCGACATCTAAGTATAGAAGAGCAATTCTGTCTTTTTTTATTTTTATATTATCTTTTTTTTTCCTGACACGGCCTTTCAGGCCTAAAACTGTGATAATTTGACCAAAGCAAGTGTGATAACTTGAAAAGTGATATTGTAGTGATATTGTAACGTGATAGCGCACTTGCTTGATTATTTACCAGTAGGTCCTTGACCAAATCGACTTTTAAAGACTGATAGTTTATTATATAATTTGTTTTATAATTGTTGTATAAATATTTATGTATTTATTTATTTTTTGCTGTGAAGCGAATAAAAGAGGATCTATCTCTGTATCTATTATTATTGATTAAGAAATTTTAAATTGACATCACGTTGATTTGAAAGTGGTGTCTGGAAATATGGAATGAATAACACCTTGGTTAAAGGTTAAGTATTCGACAATAATTTTCTTAATAGTTTTTCTTATAGATTAAAAATAGAAGAAATCTTGATTCATTGATTTGCACTTTCCAAAGTATTTTTGGCTTGTATTTTTATCCTCAATACGTATACAAAACGGGCTCGAGCTATCGATACTCCTCCCCTCAGCCGCATTTCCCCGTGAAAACTTTCGCCTCGGCTAAATTCGAAAACGGACCAGCGACTTCGCGCAGCCTCATCCGCGTACTCGTTGAAGCGCGATTCCCTCGCGGGGACTGGGACTGCTGAAAACTGCGTCCCCCGATGCATCGGCCCGGAAAAATGTCTCCCCCGCATCGAATCGCAAGCAGGAATTCCCCGCGTCCACACGGAATCAAGCAGGAATTGCCCGATTCCGCGTGGAATGGCGATGTCGCCGCGCCTCATTCGTTCAGCCATCACGGAAAAATCGGCCGGCGGCATTATCTTGACGCGGCGCGAGAGCTTGCGAGGATCGAGGTCGGACTGTCAGCCGCAGCTCCGCCGCGGGTCATCAGATAGCGAGGCGCAATGTGGAGCGGGGCACTCGCAGGCGGACTGCGACGGCTTATGAATTTTCGAGGTGGCAGTCTCTTAGCGGACTGTAGGCCAAGGCGCGCTCTGCCAGTCGCGCGGTTTGAGTGAGCGAATGAGGTTGTAGTTTGAAGTTGTAATCTCTACGGTGTATTGTTAGAGGCACTATACATTTTGTTAATTTATGCGAGTAACTTCGTGGAAAATTTCAAAAAATTTTTTTTACATATTTGTAATGATAATAGAAGACACCCATTAAATTTTCAAATTATTTTATTTATTAATTTTGTATTTTCAAGAATCATATAGATCTTCAAAATATCTTTTGCTTATACGATTTTGACCAATTTACTTAAGACAAAGTGGATTCCGTTCCATTTGCTGATATTAGTTTGTAATTATATTTTAATTCCATACTATACTTTACGAAATAAAAAAAAAATAATAATCGATTTCTTGACCTATAGAGGGAGAGTTGCCCAGTACCGCCACCCATAACCTTTTGAGCTCTAACTTTTAATTGAATTGATAAAAAATAAAATACAAAAATGGAATTTCTTCTTTGAAATACCCTCTTTTAAGTGCAAAATTTTATTTATGATTATCGACATTTTAGGAGCTTTTTTTAACAAATAAAGAAGTTATGATTTTTGCAGATTCAAAAAACCATTGCCCAGTACCGCTCACAATTGTTTTCATTGTTTACATTATAAAAAACGCTTTTAGAAATTACCCTTCTATTTAAAATACATATATGGATATAAAATTATTATAGGGGAACGTAACGAGTTGAAGTAACGTAGCAGCTTGGAAAAACATTGAATACTCAATGGTCACAATTTGGCAAAACATTTTAATAAAAGAATTTGAAAACAAAATATTTAATTGTGTAATTTTGTTATAATTTTCAAGAAAAAATTTTACACTATAATGTTCTGCTCGGGAACTAACCAGAGCACGCGTTACTTCGTAGTCGCGTTTTGAAGCTTAAGACTTGTACTAATAGACTACTTTTTTTTTATTTTCCGAACTTAAATGGCTTAAAAAATGTGGTTAAACGCTTAAAGATACACAACGAAAATGTCAATGGCGAGATTTGTAGCTCCTGAAATGTCAAAATTTAGTTTTCTGTGCCTGTCTCGAAATATGAAGGAATATTCGAGTAGATTGATGAAAACTCACGTCAATTAAACGGCCATGTATCTTAGAAAGCGAGAACTCCATGGTGGTCGGTACTGGGCAATGGGCCGCACTGGACCGCACTGGGCAACCCTACCCTACTTCTTGAAAATTTGTGAGACTCTCCCTTTAAGCGTTATCGTAAAATTTTATTTTATATGATTTATCTGCAGCTCTGTAAGTTTACCAATAAATTGATCGTTCAAAAATAGCAATTCTTTAAATAAAAAACGCCACTGTTACCGGACACCGTGAGAGTTTCTCATTAATCTTGTGCATTGAGTAAATTTTCCCGTAAAAATTACGGTCAAGCTCATTCAAGACATTTTTACGGCAAAATCTCGTAATTTTTACAGCCAAAGCTCTGTAAGCTAATTTTTACGAGAAAAGCTTCGTAATTTTTACGCGAAGATCACCGTAATTTTTGCGGAGCTTTTAGTATCGCTTAAGCTCCGTGTAAAATTTACAATGATTTTCCCGTAAAAATTCCAAAATGGCAAACTGTCCCACGATTACATTTTTTTCCCGTAATTTTTACGGTGAGCTTCACCGTAATTTTTACGAGAAAATTCTTTCAATGTGATGAAAGTAGCCGTAAAACTTATTTTTTTAAAATGCAATCGTGGGGCAATTTGCGACACTGAACATTTTTACAGAAAAGCTCATACATTTTATGAAAAGCTTCACTTAGTGTAAACGTAATGATCTAAGTTCTGAAAAAAATCGCTAAGTCTTGGAAAACTCTTCAAAAATTTTTGAGGATTTTTGTTTCGTCATTTCTGGCATCACCAAAAATGCCAGAATTGAACGGAATTGAACAGAATTGAATTGAGCCAAAAATGCCACAATTCACCTGAAAAATTCTGGCATCACCGAAAATGCCAGAATTTAAAGCTGGATAAAATAAAAGAAAAGAAATAAAATAGGGAATAGCGTGTTTAAATGGATTTAGAGGGAATGTCAAAACAATAAAAAATAGACACCAGATTAATATTTGAAATAGATTAAAAAAAAGTTCAATTTTTTAAACTTTCAATATAAGAAGAATCTTTTTTTAAATAATAATCATTTTTAAAATCCCATGTTCTATTTTACTCTGCTCTCCTTTATCGAATCAATGCTTTGAAAAATATGATGTACTAGTGTGCAGGATTTTTCAGCAACTCTCTTTAAATAATAACCTCGAAGTAATTAACAATATTAATTTCCTTTTATAATAATTTAAATTAAAAATTAATTCTAAATAAATTCTTAACAGTATAATTAATCACGTTTCTGACATCGTCTTAATAAAACGAAAATCTAATTAAATTTTTCTCTTACTGTATTAAATTAAAATCGTTTTATTTTAAATAAAAAATCGCTAAAAAATCTCAAGTCTAAATTCCCGTAAGTTGGAAGAGCGAGTAGAACCGTGAAATCGAGGGTTCTACAAGAGCGCTAGTTTTCTTTAGAAACAAAAAAAAGAGCATCTCGAGGAACTCGAGGGACAAGATAGGAGAGCGAGCGAGTGAAGGAGACTAATACAAGAGGCGCGCTAAAAAAAGAGGGAAGCCAATAAGGGCCGAAAATCGGTAGGAGACAAGCTGCCTACTATCCGGTTGTTAAGTTTCTCCTCCCTTCCTCCTCCTCTTTTTTTTGCATCGCGCGTTGCCCGGCCATCGAGAGACTATGGAACGACGATGACGTCGAGTGTCGCACCCGCCATTGTATACCGAGTCAAGCGTTTTCGATGCGCCGCTACCGAAGAATGTAAGCTTCCACTGCTTTTTTTTATCATTTAAGATGAACATTGATAAAGAATTTTGTTTAATAAATTTTTGCTTTTATACGAATGAAAACTTGCGTTAGATGGATTCAAATAATAAAACAAATATAGCCTTATACCTAAAATTTTTTTCACTTAAAATTACCTCAAACAAAAAAAGTAAAATATTTATTACAATTTAAATTTAATATTATAAAAGTATATTGAATTCCGGATAAAATGGGTGTAGTTAGAAGTATCTAGACCCATTTTATGTTATGTCAGATTCAGAAATTTTGTTCGCGTGATACTTTCAGTTTGAACGGATTGATCAATTTTGACGGGGTTCTACCAAATCATGTATAAAGTTAAACTCAAAAGTTACAATTCAAATTTAAAATTATCTAAAGTTATTCATACTAATTAAAAATAAGGATAATTAAAAGCATTTAAATTGATGTATTCCGCTTTTTCAAAAACGATGGCAGAATGTTGTGAAGCCTCGAAAAAAGAGATTTGTTTGGATAATGGTCAAACATCCGGTGGCGCCAAAATTATCTTATAGCTTCAAAAATGAAAAGCAGCATAACCTGTCATTTGATCTAAATGTTTTAAATATAAATTAAAAAGAATTACTGTCCTTTTGAAATAAAAAGAATTTATTGATAAAAGTATTTTCTGAAACTTATGAAAAATGAAGAGAAAGTAATTGAGCGCCTAAAGTGCGCCATCTCCACGTGGTTCTCCCGCTTACAGGGAAACTTGTTTAACCCGTTCCGGTGCCCTTTCAATTAGTACTAAGGTACATGGGAAAGGGAAAAGGCGCCCCGGACATTTCATTTTGAATGCCGCGACGCAGCCACCGCAACGCACACGCTGTTTCCGTTACGGCGAGATAGTAACACTTACTTGAAGCTCGAGCATCCTTCCACTACCTCTCTTATTAATATTCTTAAATTATTTTTAAATAATTTAAGACAAATAAGAAAAAGCAAAATCGAACTATCGTTAACATTTGACTATCGATGACTTTGAAGTCAATTAACATTTTTTAATCCAATAAGACTTAAACAACAACTTTTCTCTTTTTTTATAACGCACTAGCAAATATAAGCATTTCCAACCATTTCGGATAAGAATTTACATTACCCTGTTGTTGTTGTTAGTAAGTAACTTTAAAAGCCATTTTTCTAAATTTTAATTTTTACAAAATATTCTTTTAAAGTTTAAAAATAAGGATGTTTACTAAACTATTTTGTAATATTTCCTACCCTGATTACAATCATTCGTATAGTGGTATAATAATAATAATTGTATAGAACTCGTTAAGTTAAGCGCGCTTCGCGTGCCTATAGCAGTTCGTGCAAACATTTTAACCTCATTATTTGTTGATTGTTATTCATCTATCTTTTCGAAAATATTCGGCTTCGAATTTTGATAAAGAAAAATCGATTATTCGTCTATTATTTTTAGAGTATAGAGAGTATATAAAATTTACTTAAAAGATTTCTATACGATAAATTAGACCATATCGCCAGTAGAAAAAAAGTAATTAGTGAAAGTTTCAATAAGCGAAGCATCAAAACTTACTCATAAAACATTCTTCTTTTCTAAATGTAAGTAATTCGTCCCTGGTAGAAATTTCAAATAGTTTTTGAGCACATAATAACCAATATCACTGGTCAGATAAGTACTAGCTTTACTGGTCACATTTCGATCCGAAATTTTTCAATCCTTAAAAGTCTAAGAAACATGAGAGGTTTACTTCCGATAAAATGGTAAGAAATTCAAGCCCGCGTAAAAATCGAAGCTTTGGGCAATATATGAGTAATATTACGGTGCATTTACAGATATGTTGCCCAAATATTGCTAATAGTTAAAATCTTTAAATTTTTACGCGGGAGCGTTACTGGTTTGCGATTTTGAAGTTCTAAAATTCGTGTTAATAATGTTCATTACGTGGTCATTTTGTAGCTCTTTTAAAAAATTTAAATATTTATTTAACTTCCAACCCACAAATAAACTAATCTATAGCTACTTTTTATAGACCACGAATAACCCATTATTACTAGGTTGGCATTAAAAATGATATCGTATCTACCAGATGTGGAATTCTAAAATTTTGTAAAGAAAAGTAACAAATATATCGTTATTTACTTCACCTATTGTAAGAAACTTGACTGTAAAACAATTAAAAAAACCAATAGGATACCCGTGAGCATTCGACACACCATGATTTTACACGCCGTGAAAACAGAACAAGCTGGAAGACCGCAGAGCAGCGTAGCGTGATAATGATCGACAGCGCGGCGGCCGATTGAAAAGTCAATCGTTATCGATACGCGCGCGAACGAAATCGGCGAAGCGCGAGGCGCCATGCCACAATACCCGGCGCGCGCTCAGCTTATTAAGTATATTTTTTCGCGCGGCGAGGCGCGCGCCTCCTTTTTGCCGCCGTTAGCGCATAACTTTAACAAGGCAATTATGCGAATTTCGCGCCGCGTTTTCCCAGTCGTCATTGTTCTAAATCATTTTCGTACGGGCGCTCGAGCACTTTGTCCGCGGCATTCGGGGGCTGCGCGCGCGCAACGACAAACGGCCGCGACGCGCGTTAATTAACGGAATTGATTGCGCCGCCGATGATATGTGCGCGAGGCGATGCGAGCATTGTCGTTTGATGAATCCTTTGTCCGGCGGCTTAGAAGCGCGGCTTTATGTTCCAAAATTGTTGCCAAGCTTTTTCAATCGAAGGTGCACTGAGAAAAAATATAGTAAAAATTACTATCCTGTGTAGAAACGTGGCCACAGACTGTCATGTAGTGGAAAAATTACCATACTATATTGTAAATTTTACTAGAATTATTGAATATTTTACCATAATTCTAGTAAAATGTATAATATTTTCTAGTAAAATTTAAAATTCAGGATGGTAATTTTTCCACTAAATGATTCTCTGGATGACTTTACTCTATCGGATATTGATGTAGACGTTAGTATTATCAGAGACATTGTAAATAGTTTTAAGTGTTAACCCTGGACTTGACGAGGTGCCTGCATATTTTGTCAAAAGGTGTTGGTCGGCCATTAAGAGTCCTGTTATTTCCATTTTTAATAATATTTTTTCAGAGGGTAAATTTCCTTCTTGTTGGAAATCCTCTTACGTTGTACCGATTTACAAAAGTGAAAATAAGCAGGATATTTCAAACTATACGCCTATTTCTATAATTAGCTGCTTATCTAAAATCCTGGATGCGTATATCACTGGTCAACTAACGTCCCAGCTTTCTTATGTAAGCTTACTGACCAGCAGCATGGATTTGTGAGGGGTCGCTCTATCTTATCAAACCTTGTTATATTTAATGATTATCTACCTGCATCTCTTGGTAGTTTTAAGAGAGTTGATGCAGTTTATACAGATTTTTCAAAGGCGTTTGATAAGGTGAACCATCGACGACTCCTCTCGAAGCTTTGGTTGTTTGGTATACGAGGTAAATTGTATAGATTGCTTGAATCTTATTTGCCTTCCAGATCTCAAGCAGTTAAAGTTAATAATTGTTTTTCAGAATTTGTATATACTTCGTCAGGTGTGCCCCAGGGTTCGCATCTTGGTCCTTTTCTTTTTTGCATCTACATTAATGATCTCAAGTTGCGCTTTAATTTCTCAAAGATTTTGCTTTATGCTGATGATATAAAGTTGTTTTTAGAAATTGGTGACCCCTGCTTAGATGCATTAAAATTACAATATGATTTGAATGCACTTCATGATTGGTCAGTGGAGAATGGTTTACCGCTCAACATATCTAAATGTTTATTATATCGTTTTTTAGAGGTAAATCTATTCTTCTACCTGACTACTTCATCGATGGTGTAAGGCTTGATAGAGTCAATGTTATTAAGGATCTAGGTGTTTTGTTTGATTCTCATTTAACTTTTGAAAATCAAGTTAATTCAGTTGTATCAAAAGCGTTAAATTTGATTGGTTTTATAAAGCGCACGACCTTTGATTTTAAAGATACATCTCTTATTATCTACCTTTATAAAATATTAGTTATACTTAACTTGATTTATTGCTCACAGATCTGGTCACCATATCTCCATCGTTTACGTTACAAACTGAAGATAGCTCAACATAAGTTCCTTAGATTCATGGCATTTAAAATCAATAAACCTATGCACCGATTTTGATTATACAGACATTGCTCTGGACTTAAACATTCAAACTATCAAGTCCTTGCACCATTATTATGATTGCTTGTTCATGTTCAAAGTTTTACGTGGCTTCATCAATTGCTCCACAATGGTCAATCTTTTTTCGTCGAGAAACTTATCTTACAATTTGCGCACTTTTCGCCCGCTTAATGAATCCTGTGCTCATTCCAATGTTGGATTCCATTCTACTTGTAACAGACTGAGGAGATTATGGAACACTCTTCCCTCTCGTGTATCAAATATCGATGTTGTGGGTATATTTAAGAATTCGTTGCGCTCGTTAACCATTAAATTTTAATCTGCCGTTCTTCTTTACATATCTTCCACTATTGTATATATTTTTTGTAATTACAAGGGTTTTTAGTCCGTCAAACGATAAATAAATAAATAAATAAAATAAATGACAGTCTGTAATTTCTACTAGAATTTTTTCTCAGTGTGTCATGCGGTAGACACTAATAAATGACGGTAGACATAATTCAAATTGAAGGTGAACATACTTAAGGTGGTTCATCAGTCAAATCCCTGGTCAGAAGTATGACCTAAATTGTCATTATTAAATCTATTATAAATTAAGAGAGAATGTTCTTTAAATACTAAATGTAAATTCAAATTATAAATTTAGATGCTGCTCCTATAGATAATTTGTTAATCAAGAGGCGCGGTAGCGCCTCGAGACAAGTCTGAGTCCGAATGAACAACGAGCCTACGAGGCCGCAACACGCGCCTCTATATAAGTTGATTTACGAGTTTTAGGTTAGCGGATTTTTTTATAAATACATTTATTTTAATTCTATTTAATTATTTACCAGAGCAATAAATTACAAAAAATAACTATTATACATAAATACATTACAAAAGTAACCCAGCAGAGGAAGTTTTCCTGTTCGCTGGTCTGGCTACTTAAAACTAAAAACTAAAATTAAATAAAATCAATGTATTGCTAGTTCTGTCTCTCTTGTATTTAGTTGCAAGATGCTACTAGATCAAGTAGAGTAGAACTGAGATCTTCATTTATTCTTCTTTCACCAATATCTAACTAGCCGGCTCTTGCAGTTGTAAACATATCCGTTGTTGCATTGTGATTTTTTGCGAAGATAATTCTTTCAATTTTGTTGAGTCTTGCTGGACATGTAAGTCCAACAACACAAGTTTCTCTGTAGTGTGGAAACATCCGATCATGTTGTTTGATAGAATCACATTTACACGTTGAAGTAAATACAATTTCATCAATGACTATAATATCTTTATGTTTTGGTTGTTGTTTTAATGGGTACATTGAGTTCGTAAATTCTTGTATCCCCCTTTTTCCTCTGTCAAAGTACAGTATAGCTTTGTTGGTTCCTAAGTAGTTGATGTCTCCATATGTCATTCTGATGTTGTTTGATTTTAGGATGGGTTTACCAGGTGCGTCAGATGCTTTGTTTACTGATTTGGTCCTAAGGTTATTTTCTTCAGCAATCATATCAATTTTGGAGAAAATAGTTTCTATAGGAATGTGTTTACTTTTATAATTATTATCCTCTCTATACTTTTCTTTTATGAAGATTTGAATTCTGCTGGCTTCCGTTGCAAAACATTGAAAAATACTTTTCTTTTTTAGGAGCTACGACAGTACTGATTTTCTACTCACTATTTAAATATGATTAAGTGATATTCATCCACATGCACTTATTTAATGTGAAAAATCTTGCACTTATCGAATAACGGCTTATAGCGTTAAAGAGGTGCATATTCATTTATTCTTACGAATTTCACTTATTCATATTCATATAAAGGTATTTAATAATGGTTATACTGGGTGATGTTTATGTAATAACTTGAAGGCTTGATAATTACTGTTAATTGCTTTTTATTTTTAATCTCGAACAAAACTGATTGTAATTCAATTGTTGTTGTACATTGAAATACGTATTAAAGATATCAGTTTGAACATATTGAATTAGTATGAAGCACATCATCACTTATGTCTTACATTTGTTGTCGGCATGCTCCATCAACCCATTCGTAACCAGGTGGGCAGCGTTTCGCGGCATCAACAACGCTTCTCTTGGATTTTAGTTGTTCTTCAGGCACGATAGATGCATGGCACTGAATTGCAATTGCAAATAAGACAATGCAAATTGCGAAAAGTTTTACCAAAGACTTGTACATCTTGATGTATACTCAGCTGATAGACTGACTGAATTTGAAAATTTTTGTCCCGGTATTTATACAAATCGAATCCGTATATGAGGCAGATAACATCGTCACATGATAAAAAAAAACCGCTGCCAATTCATATTTATTTATTGTCCCGATAAGCACACTTTGAAAAAAGAAGAATTCATAAAGAATTCTTGAATATCCGCAAGAAATATTCATAAAGTATTCATAAAAAGTATTCATAAAAGTATTCATAAAGTATTCATAAAGTATTCTTTATGAATACTTTATAAGTTATTTTTTTAAAAGTATAAAAAAGTATATTTTAAAGTATATTTTAAAGTATATTTTAAAGTGTATTTTTTTATTTTATGAAATAAAATGAAAAAAGAAATATTTGTAGAGTAATTTTATTTTTCAATTTTATTTATTTATTTATTTATTTTTTTTTTAACTGTAATTATGAATGTTTTGTGAATGCTTTATGAACTGAAAAACAAGCGGACATCGTTATAACTTAAAGCTATCATTAAAAATTCTATTAGAAAACTTACTAGAAAAAAGCATTCATTAAGAATTCGTGTAGTATTCGTTAGGATTTTTCAATGCTGATCGGGGTATCAATTCAAATAATTTATTATTTCTATCATTAATTTACTATTTTAATATAAAAATATGTTCGATGTGCACACAAAATCTATATTTTTTTATTGTTTCAAATGAATTAAGCGCTTTTTATTAAAGTAAACGTTGGACACAAAAAACAAATTTTTTTCATTTTGTTTTCTAAGAAAATAGTGGATATAATTGATTGAAATTTTTATAGAATATAGGTATTTATCTTTTGTATTACCATGATTTTTTTCAAGAAACTTGATCTTTTGGTTTCTGAAAAATAAAATTTTTAAAATATAAACATAAAAATTTGAAACTTAATATTTTTATACCTATTAGGTGTCAGAAACTGTTCAACGAACTCATCCGAGATGCACAAAAACTCTGCCTTTTCCGAAAATTTCAAGTCAATTAAAGCATTTTTACTCAAGTAATCGCAAAAACTAGAAGACACATTTTTTCATTTTTTATTGTTTTTCAAATAAAATAATGGATAGAATTGATATTAAATTTTTACAGATTTTTTTCAAAGCATTTGATCGCTTAATTTAAGAGAACTGAGCTTTTTAAAAAAATACACATTTTTGTAAAAATTAAAAGAACGGTGGCAGATAGTTAAAAGTTTTTTTTTTAAATATAGGTATTTTTGTACTCTTTGAATTGCTTTTTGTTTTATTTAAGTGTCAATCCTATCATTAAAGAAAGTTAAAAATATATTTTTCTGCCCTCCGGCCGGAAAGCACCAACTTCCCAGCCGCTGTGCACGAGGAAGTTGTCGCTTTCCGGCACCGTCGAGCAGAAATAGTACATTATGCATCTAGGGCGTACAGTGGGCAATGTACGCCCTGCGTGAAGTTGCCGCCCGAGCGAAGCGAGGGCGGCATTCACGCAGGC
>JAXIUT010000048.1:17411372-17421916 GCA_035586675.1 Eurytoma californica | reverse complement strand
AAGTCGCTCTTTCTCCCTCGCCCCCCCCCCCCCGCCCCCTCCCCCCACTTTCTCTGTTTTATTGCGACGAGTGCGAGATTTACCTACTTTGCACAGTAGTTGCATAATTTCTCGAAAAGTCAAGTTTTTTTTATACGAGCAAGGCAAATAAAGTACTCATTTTTTGCATTTTGCGTTCTAGCTTTATTCTTTTTTAAAATATTGAATTTTTTTTAAAAATGTTTCTTTTTGCTTTTTAATATTTAATTAAACTATCACGTATTTATTTATTTATTATTATATGGTTTAAATGTACTTACATATTATTGAAAATAATAAAATTGAAAATTAAATTCGACTAAACTAAAAACAAATGTAATAATTGACTTTTGGGATTTTATCTGTGATACTCATTATAGTATATTACCCAGATAGCACGTCTCGTTGACTGAACGTTGCAGCAACGTTCAGTCAACGAAATGTGCTATCTGGGTATGCACACACGAGGTCAAAAAGATACACAAGCCCATCAAACAAGTATGGATTTCCGCTTTGTGTTATTCTGTTGTGAAAGAAAAATAGAAAAACTGTTATGTATATACTGTGACGTCTACTTTGAGTTTTCTTTAATAAAGTTTATTTTGTTTTATTAATCATGACGTCATTAAATATTTGAGTAAGAACCCGTTTTGTACTGCATTTGATCCAGGTAAGCTATTTGGTGCGAATTAATAGATTATTTGGCTCTTTAATGTTCTAAGAAATTTAAATGCTTTGTTGCGACAGGTCGCACGGATGCGTCCGTGTCTCGGCCGAGCATAGTTGCACTAACGAGTGTATTTGTCAACAATAACAGAAACAAAGTCCACGCTTGACGCGGTTCTTTGGATTCTGTGAATGCAGATGTTTTGATACTTACTCATGCTTTACCACGAATTTAATTCTTTATGGATATCCTCGATTTTGTTGGTGCATCAGTAAAGAATTAAATTTAATATTTACCGAACTATGTCATCGGTACAACCGGTTTATAGGGTTAGAGATTATGAATTGAATGAGACAATGATTTAATGGTAAATATAAATTTATTTATTACAAAGTCCAAGACGTCTTGACGACATCTTGTCAAATCACGCTCGAGTGATTTTCTTAGCTAGATCCGCGCACAATTCTTATGATAATAACTATTTAAATTTAATTTTAAATAAATCTGTTTTTTGGACGTTACAATACGTATACATATGTATAGACACATACACATCATTTATACATGAATATTGCGTAAAGAACAAATAGTTGAACTTTCGAATAGTTGGAAAAACTAACTTTAGGGCGAAAACCCGCGGAAATCGTGCTAGTGTGACGAAAAAACAATTATGTAAGGTTCTGTGATTCATTTTTACACACAGAACTTGTCTCGACCGCGTCTTCCCTGCCTTTTTATCGTACTTCTTCCTTTATCGCCATCCTTAAATAATTTCTTCCCTCAGTCTCTTTTTCCACTCTATTTCTTGTTCCTTTTCATTTAAAACTCTTTTTCTCCCAATTCTCTCTCTCTCCCTGCTGCTCTCACTCTCCCCCGACGAAATTCATTTTGCTCGACGAGCAAGCTCTTTCCGTCTCTCGAGAAATCTCTCCTCTCCCCTCCTCTCGTCTTTTTTTTTATTTCGTATCTTCCCTCGCCGGCGCCGGGCGCCTCTATATACCGCGACATTTTTTCTTTCTCGCGGAGAAGAATCGTGAGCGCGCGAGTTTGCGTAAAGCGCGCGGGAGCAAAACTGACAGAGGTAGAGGGAGAGACGCGGAAACGTCTTTGCTCGTTTCTCCGACGCTCACGAAAGAGAAAAGGCTCCTTCGTTAAGTCCTGCTAACGAAATTGAAATTCTGCGCCTGCCGAAAAAAACTTACTGCCGTCCTACCTGTTGTTTCGCTTCGATGGGTTATTCCGTGAAATTGGGTCTTTGCATAAAAATAGTTTTTGAATTTCATTAACTATGTGTGATAGAATATCGAAAACTAATCGATACGCATTTTTTCTTTCTTCAATTTAATGATTACTAACGAATTATATACAAAAAATGAATACATCTCAAGAATAAATAAATTATTATTATTAAGTTTTTATTGGCTAAAATGAATAAAGCCATATACTATGATGTACATACATAAACAAATTTATACATTTTTTACAAAATATATCTTATGGCTAACAAACTATTTAAAAATACTTAATAAATATCCGGAATTAAATCTTACAGTCAATTTCGCAAATAAATTTAATGATACAGTCTTAAATAAATTAAGAAGATTTATAATGTAATTTTTAATCCTATAAGTGAAAGAAATCAACATACTATTCGGTGAAAAACTATTAAGCAATAAAGTTTAAAATTTTGGTTTCCTTCATTTTTATACGTAACAAAACATTCTATAGTACCAATAAAATCCGCGATCTGGAGTTTTGAATTCCGAACTACGAACCTTTCGTTGTTTGCCAAACGTCCCATCATTTCAAATGTTTCTATCAACTCGATCAATTTTGCATTTGCAGTTTTTCGACCCCTCGTGCAGGCGCAGCTCGTACAGCATCATCACCGAAGGAGCCTACCGTTCGCCGGGCGTTTTCAGCCCCGTAAATCTGCTTTATTGGTCAATTAACGTTTCTCGGCGCGTCCCGTTTCCTCCGGCCGCCTCCGCGCCGGCCACCCATTCGCTCCGCCCTTCACCCGCGCGCCCGAGATAAGACTACTTCCTCTCTCTTTCGTTTATTTTTCCTCTCCCACCTTTTTTCTTTTTTTTTAATCCGGCGCGCCGCTTGCGGGGGTTGCGTCGCGGAATGAGATATTTCGGAATAATGAGCGCGGATGGGCGTGCCACCGGATAAACTGTATTTACGAGGCTCCGCTGCCGGCGTCTCGCGCGCTGCGAAATCCCGGCTGATCCCTGGGCGAGCCGCGGATTTGAAAGGGAAGTGGGACGAGAGGTGTAACGCCGGCGCGGCCGAGGAATTTCCCTCGCTCTTTCTTTCTTTTGCGAAATTAAAAGGGCTGCCGGGCAAGATTGTTGGATTTTTCTTGTTAAGAGTGCATGCTTATAATTCAATTGTTGTTGTGTATTAAAATAATTATAAAACAAATCAGTTGATACGTGGTGAATATAAACTCTCTAAGTTTAATTCAGTGATAAGTCCGCAACTGATTTGAATAAGTCTATATTCACTTAAGGGGGGCTTACACCTATAAATTATTGTACAGAAAATCACCTAAAACAGAAAAATTTTAATAATTAGTAAAATAAAAATGTAGTGCTATAAAAGTACATTAAATTCCTGAAAAAATGGTCATAGTTAGGAGTCCCCAGGCCCACTTTGGCTTTTACGTTATTTCAATTTCAAAAATTTGGCTTTGGTGACAACTCCAGGTCCATCGGATTCATCAATTTTTATGAGATTTGGCTTAAATCGTTGGTAAATAATGTCTTTATGGTGTGAAGAGTGGTATGAATTAAAATTTTGGTATTAAACAATTTAAAGAGTCCAAGAACTACCGAAATTTCTTGAATTTGATAAATTAATGCAGTTTTTGTACTCTTTCAAATATTTAATCAAAAAATTTTATTTCATACAACTATTCACACCATAAAGACATAAATTACCAATTATTTAAGTCAAACCCCATTAAAGTGAATGAATCCGTTGGACCTGGAGTTGTCACCAAGGCAAATTTTTGAAATTGGCATAACATAAGCTAAAGTGGACCTAGAGACTGTTAACTATGGCAATTTTATCAGGAATCTAATGCACTTATATAGCGTTACATTTTTATTTATTAATTATTAAAATTTTTCTGCTTTAGGTAATTTTCTACACAATAATTTATAGGCGTAAGCCCCCCTTAATAAATAGTAAAATCAAATTCACTTATATTCTACAGTGAATATTCATTTATTTTGCAGTGTATATACATTTATTCGAATCAGTTGTAGACTTATCACTGAATTAAATTTAGAGAAAAGAAAGAAGATATACAAATCGAATCCGTATATGAAGCAAATTGTTCTTGCATCACGTGATCAGATAAGAAAAAGAACACTAATAGTTATTTAATATGCAATCTAGTAAATTAGTTGAGGTGAAGAGATTCGAACGTTCGTTTTAGTGTGATAAATGTGAAGGAATTGAATGATCTGCGACGAACCATTTGATTAATTAGTTTATTATATTAATCATATGATGTTTCGGTAACTGGAGAAAGTGCCTTCTTCAGAGTTGTAATTTACAAAAATAAACATTTGTTTATAAAAAAATCAAAACAGATTCTTAAAAACTGAGAACCACTATATTGTTTTATTACTCACTTTTAGATAAACAAATTAAAGCATTAAGTTCGTCAAAAGAACCAATTCTAAATTCTTAGTCGTTCGATAATCGGCTAATAATGCCTTGTCAAAAAGTTTTAGATTTAACTAGAACATAAATAATTTCGAAATTCGCTAAGTCAAAGTTTAAAATAATAGAATTTATATCAAGAAAATAAAATTGTTCTTACCCTACCAACGCTCGTGAGTCCTATTTTTGGAATATACCGAAAATGCAAGGGCAGTAATAAAACAATATAGTGGTTCTCAGTTTTTGAGCATCTGTTTAGATTTTTTATAAATAAATGTTTGTTTTTGTAAATTGCAGCTCTGAAGAAGGCACTTTCTCCAGTTGCCGAAACGTCAGATGATTAATATAATAAACTAATTAATCAAATAGTTCGTCGCAGGTCATTCAATTCCTTCACATTTATTAATTTAGTAAATTGAAATGGATCTAATTATAAATTTTCCAAATGAGTATTTTATATTTGAGTGTAGATTCTACTTTGATATAAACGCAACAAATTTGATAAAATATTAGTAAATATAGTTAACTTTTTTAGATTTGTTGTAGATTTAAAAAAAAAATTACTAGGAGAGGACATGAGGTTTGGATCACGGATCCTAACAAAACTTTGAGAATTGTTTTTTATACTAAAATATTAAAAAAGCCAAAGTAGTGACACTTTTGCTACTAACACTCAAAATTTATAAAGCCACACCACTTTAAAGATTTATTTTTATTATGCAGACCAAAATTTCGCATTTACTGTTTTGACAATAATTCTTCTTCTATGAGTCATAAAAATTGCATAAAAAAAATAAAAGTAATGAGAAATATAGAATTTGAGAGTTTATGCATCGAAAAATCTTTATTTTTTCAAGTGAGGAGTATTTAAAAATTACAATAATGATGAAAATCATATTAATCTTTCTTTTTGACTTTTTAAGCTGCTGTTCATACTCATATTCAGCCGCTCCTAATTTTTTACTGTCATGTATAATTATCTAATGTTACATCTAACTTACATTTTTGCAAAGTGTTTTTTAGCAATGACATAACATTTTTTTTTATGACAGCCAAATAGAAGAAATTTCGCTTAAAACTAAAAGGTATAATCACAACGGTGACTGTTGCTTGAAGTAATGTATTCGTAAAAGTCATCAATTCTTTTTACTCTTTTAAAGTAAGTTTATTTTATTTTATTAATCTTTTTCATTTTACAGTATGCAAGTTTTAAAAGCTTTTTGTAAGTTTCATGTTTAAAAGCTTTTTGTGAGTTTCAAGTTTCATTAAGGTTCATGAAATTTGATTTTCTGCACGAAGTAAATCACTAACTCTGTCCCTTGCTCGTTAATGGAAACTAAAATTTAACGCAATAGTAAAAAAAAATTTTTTTTTATCAGCTATTAAAAAAAGGATTTTCAAATACCTATATTTTCCGTAACAAACTAATTGCGCCGCTATTTAATTAAAAAGCCAATAAAGAAATATTCACTATTGGGTATCGCAGCACTAATTGACGATGCTATTCCTTTGAATTCGTAAAATCAATTATTGACTTAGATAATACCGCGGTTCAGACTCAAATAATTGCGCGTATTAACAAGGAATCAATCCCTTTATTGGACGTAGCGCAATACCATCATCGAATCGTCATTGCAGATTGGCGCGAGCGCATATCGCTCGCTTTCTATTTTTTCTCCCTTCCCTCCCGCTCGCTCACCGACACTCTCCCTCGCTTCCCTATTTTTTTGTATACCAACGGGCTCGCGATTCGGCCTCGTAGGTCGAAAATACGGTTTTCCGATACACCGCCGGTGGCGCGCGCAGAATCAATTTAGTTGATTGCGATTGGCTCGGCCGGGGCTTCATCGAAATTTAAAATTGGTTTTTGGCAAATTGCATTGGTCGGATTGGTCGGACACGGGGGGTGGCGAGGAGCGGAGTGAGCTGGGAGGGCGGCGAGGGAGGGTGGCCCGATAGTAAATCGGCACGCCCGGGGAAGCGCCGCCGCGCGGGGACCTCGTTCAAATCTGGCCGTTTAATGAATATAGCTCCCATCAGCGCCGGAGCAAAATATTGCCACTGCGAGAGCTGCGTTTAATACTTACGCGAGAAAAATTTTATCCCGTCGAGCCTTTTTTTCCTCGCTTTTAAATATTCGCGATATTTTTTTTTTTTTTTTTTGTCGATAAGCGCATTTTTTTCTTTTTGCTCGGGTTTAGACCATGTTGTTAGGCTAGTTATGAGTTTTTTTCTCTATTATTGGGTGGTATTGATTGATATTAACTTTTAGTTTTTCAGTAATAATTTAATATATATCTAAAACTTTTAGATGATCAAACAGTAGCCTCGAGTTACTCGAGAGAGGATTAAATTTGTACGACGAAAGGGTATAGTTTCATCTATAATGGACCGTCTAAATCAACTTGTTGGGGTTGAAGTTTGATATAGAATTTCGATCAATATTTTAAAGCGTTTAATCACTCTTGTTAGCTTACTCTCGAAGAACATACATGAAATATAAAATCCAAAAATTCTTGAAATTTAGTTTGTTTTCTTGTCCGTAAAGTGCCTTATACATTAACGATAATTGGCATTTAAGTATGTGTTAACTTGTAACTCGAAAATTCATAATGACATACTGTCGTCACTGAAATTACTCATTAGCAAACTGTTAATATTTCCTTAAAGACGCTCCTGATGCAAGAACGGACTATACCCTCGAATACGCGGAAAAGTAAAAGTCGGGTGCCGAATTAATATTCGAGTGAGTGTTAATTTCTAAATTACCGAAAAACACTCAACTTTTTAATTTATCTGAGTGTATAATTTAATTAATTTATTTATTAGGTATAAAATTCTCGCCTTTTAATTTCAGGGTTCCGACTAGCAAAAACTTCTTGTTTTAAAATTATCAAAACAATAATAATTCTCCAGCAACCCAATTGTAGTCAGGTTTTAGTAGTATCTCTCTTCACTATTGCTATGTCTTTAGGCACGATAGATGCATCGCACTTAATTGCAATTGCAAATAAGACAATGCAAATTGCGAAAAGTTTTACTAAAGACTTGTACATCTTGATGTATACTCAGCTGATAGACTGACTGAATTTGAAGATTTTTGTCCCGGTATATTTGCAAATCGAATCCATATATGAGGCAGATAACATCGTCACATGATGAGATAAGAAAAAATATACTAATAGTTATTTAATATGCAATTTCGAGAATTTAAGAGATTTACTTTTGGTACAGACGGAGGAAAATATTTCACTAAAAAATGCAATTATCTATTACTGTTTTCGTAGATTGTCATTGTTGAAAAAATTGCAATAGTTTTTTTTATAAAATTCCCTAAAAATATAGTTATAAACTTTGTAGTGCTCTAGTAGATATGCAAACAACTTTGTAGCAAAAATTACAGGAAACTGTTTTTTTTATAACATCTACTACACTCGAGGAATGTGCTTCATTAGAATGAACCAATAAAAAATAATTATATCCATTTTATTTTTCAAAACAGAGTATTAAATAACAATTAGACTTTTATTTTTGATCTGATTACGTGATACTAGTATCTGTCGCATATATAGATTTGATTCATATATAAATATCGGGACAAAATTTTTCAAATTCAGTCAGTCTATCAGCTTAGTAAACATTGGCATGCATTGGCACAAGATGGCATGAAATGGAACAAGATGGCAGAATCTGGCATGAAATGGCATAGTCTGGCATGAAATGGCACAGTCTGGCATGAAATAGCACAGTCTTGGTCTGAGGATGTGCCAATTTGTTGTAAAAAAGATATAAAAATATTTTCTGAATCAGTCTATTCTGCCTAATCACGCCAAACTGTGTAAAACCGTGTTGCCCTGTACCAGTGTGTGCCGTGCTGTGCCAATCTGGGCCGGTCCGTGCGGATTCGTGTCAAGCCGTGCCAAATAGTACTAACTTCCCTCCCGGCTCCCGATCGGGAGTTCGTAATTTCGGCCTCGCTAGACCGAAAAATCGTATACACACCTAGGCCTGTATAGTAAGAAAGCATCAGATCTTTTTTTAATGAGTGTATCATTTGTGTTTTCGTTGGAAATTTATATAAAATTTGTGGAATTTTCGAACTACACAGCTTGTACGAACTCCATTTAAACACACTTAAAAACAAAAAATATGCTCTAGGGTCAACTGATTTCGAACAGTATACTATTGTATCCCTGACTATTAAAAATTTAACTGAGCTATTTTCATATGCACATATCTTACGGTATACCGAATTTCACCAAATTCTGTTTGTTATATCCAAAGATATTTAGTATATTTAATAAGAAAACAGCAGGTTAGTTTTAAAAAATGATATCTTGAACGTAAGAGCGACTAATCCTTTAAAATAAGAGAAAGAAAGGAGAGCGGAAGCGCCGGAACGGTGGTCATGCCGCATTATCCCTGCGGAGGAGGTAGTTCGCGCAGAGAGAAAAAGAGGAGAAGATAAGAGTGAGAGAGAGAGAGAGAGACATGATTTATCCGACTGACCAGGCGGGAGCCACACCCTGGACTGCCACCGTGCGAGGAGCGCGCTGGCCGCGCGTGCAAAAGCTCGTCCACCGTGGAGAATAGATTCACCTTTACGCTTTAGCCTGTCCAATTCATAACGCATCACCTACGCGCCCGCGCTACCTGAGATTCGCAATTTTTACTCCCAGCACGCGCCCTGGAATTTATTTTACGCGCTCGCACGATTTATCGAACGAGCCTTTTTCGTATATTTATCCAGGAAATATGTGTTTTTATGTAATTCTTAATGTCTAGAGGCGTTCTCTGTGCACGGGGAAAAATAAACATTTTACACAGTAGCTTTAGCTGTACAATGGCAAGTTTATTTTGATTTCTTAAGTATCTGTAGATATAGTTTTAAATAAATTTTTAGTAAAATAAAATTCGGATTATGGTTTGAAAGAAAATGTGAGATCGGTTTTATAGTTATAGTGATTTGGCTTTCTACTTCTTTTACTAGGAGAAATATTCGTTTTTCTGACTTGACAGTACTTTAATTTTTCCTAAACGGTAGATTTTATTAGTGCGAAATAGTAAAAAGATTTATTGTTTAATTTTTTCCTTATACATTTCCATATACTGTGCTATATAAACGTCACAACATCGATTTCTAAATTATGATGCCACAAATGATGTAACTTTATGACATCATAATGACATCATAATGATATCATAATTATGTAACAGATTGGTAATTTTCGTTATATGATGAAATGGTTCGCATGTCACTTTATAACATCATTTTTCGATGTCATATAATTAAATTTAGTAAAAATTACTTTATAACCGGAAATCGTGCCCATTACATGGACTACCGTGGATATGATAATACCAAGATTGGGGGCTTAAATTAAAAAATAACTGACAATATTGAAAAAATCTTAAAAATAATTATTTTTGAACTTAATCCCCCAGTTTAGGTGTTATCATACCCATGGTAGTCCATGTAATGGGCACGTTTTCCGGTTATAAAGTAATTTTTACTAAATTTAATTTTATGACATCGAAAAATGATGAGCCTTTTTTTCAGAATCAATATTTTTCAAGGTAGAGCAAAAAAACTGATTTTTTTCATTTTTTGAATGTACTCTTTGTGCGGCTATATGCGTAGGATTTTATGTAATCGGCCATAAACCTTATTGTCACCTTCTAGTAGTAAGACAAAGTTTCTGTGAAAATTTCAGCCAATTCGGTTGAAATCCAAAGGAGGTATCGTATAAACAAACAAAATAGCACATACACCCATTTTTTGCTCTAGTGAAAATATAAGGCACTTCCATGTAGCGGTCGTGCCTAAAAATATATTAATAGTTATTTAATATGCAATTTCGATAATTGCAAATTATCTTAATGAGTATTTTATATTTGAATTTACTTTTGGTACAGACGGAGGAAAATATTTCACTAAAAAATGCAATTATCTATTACTGTTTTCGTAGACTGTCATAGTTGGAAATGCAATAGTTTTTTTATAAAATTTACTAAAAATATAGTTATAAACTTTTTAGTGCTCCAGTAGATATGCAAACAACTTTGTAGCAAAAATTACAGGAAGCTGTTTTTCTTATAACATCTACTCTCTAAAATCCAATCAGTGAAATTTTCACTGATTTTTACAGTGACTCCAGTTTTCACTGGTTGGTAAGTG
>JAXIUT010000048.1:17382982-17407956 GCA_035586675.1 Eurytoma californica | reverse complement strand
GGATATTTAGTGGTCACAGATCATAAATTTTGCCACTTTATGATCTCTTTCTGGTTAATTTTCTACCAGGGTAATATTTGTATCCCAAAGATGTGGACTAGCTGATTAAAACTGCTTATGAACTAACAGTAGACACTCTGAAAAATCCAGTCAAAATAATCACGTATTAAACTCGTATAAGAGTTCATTTATCTTACAAAGTTTTAAGTGATTTTAAAATGAATAGCTTCAAATTGATTACATCAATCACAAACCCATCCTACTAAATTAAAAAACCGCCGAGCTTTCGAATTTCGTAAAAAATCATTAATTTGGAAGAACTCCCTTTAATCAAGCAACTTCAAAGAAATATCGGATTTACCCGTCGATTTTTTTTTTCGAACCACCGTTCAGTCGAAAAAAAGGGAGGGCGCAAATCAAACATTCTCGAAATAAATTCGTTAGCGCGCGAATTTCCCGTATATTTATTCCGCAAAAAAAAAAAAAAAAAAAAAAAAAAATCGAGTGGAAAAGAAATAAAAGAAACGCATCAAACACACGCGCTCACCGAAGGGATCGTGGGCGCTTGCACGAGCGCTGACCCGTTAATAACGATTTAATAATTGATGCGGATTTCGTTTCGGATTCGCCGCGCTCCGACACAATTGATCGCCGGCGAAAAAAAAAATTGCACGCCCGGAAATAGTATGCGCGCGCGAGAGAGGACGGCTTTAAATCGCGTCGGGTGCGCGGGACAAAGAGGAGATGCGCGGGCGCGAGTAATTCAAAATTCGTAGGGACGCGTCATAATTAACGGTAGGCTTTCGCGCGGATAAAAATCCCGCCGCACGTAATTGCGGTGTATTCGCGCGCAGCACGCGTTATTGCCGTATTGGTGATTCAATTTGAATTTTTCGCGCAAACTGTGGAAAAGCAATGAGCATAATTTTTAATTTGAATTTAAATTAAATTTTTTGTTTTATTTTTAATCTTTAATTTATTCTGGTAGAAATTGAATCCATTTATTAGCTCTTTAGTAGCCAGTAAAATTGTGAACTGGTGAATACTGAACACTAGTTTTTCTCTTGTGATGAAACGATTTTTGGAATAATATTCTTCTCTTTAAAGTCTAAAAAATAAATTAAGAGCTTAATTCTTTTAAATCAACTTGCATTAGGAAAAAATGACTATATAAGGTAAAAATGTTTAAATAAAACCCGAAATATATGGAAAAGCTGAGATTTATAAATATTTTACGGTCATTCTGCAATTTCTTACTCTAGCTAAAAGATGACCATTTTGAAAGTTATTTCTCGAAATTCTTTATCAGAACATATTTAAAGATGTTTCTCTATCAAAATATGACAAGAATGGAAAATCACTACATAAGAATCAATACTTTACCTATCGAGCTAAAGTGAGTATCCAGGAGTAAAGTGAGTCTACGGCAAGTAAAGAGATTTAGAGAAAAAAATGTGATTTTACTCCTTTTGTGGAGGTCTGTAAAGTGGATTTTATAGGAGATTAGGATGAAAAAATGAATTATTGACTTACTAGAAGAGGGCCAGATTCCGGATCACGGCATGGTTTTCTTATGCCAAAATATTAGGGTCTAATGTTCAAAATTTTCTACTCAGGAAATAAATAAAGTTATTTTTCTCTAAAACTTCGTATTTTGTTATTTGACGATTATTCAGCTCTTATTAAACCGAAAAATTCCACCAAAAAAGAAGACAAAAAAAGGAGCGAGAGGAAAAAATCGGTAATTTGAGAGGTTGTACGTTAAAAAATCTCTAATGCTTCAAAAGTTATGGATAATTAAATACGAGAACGTTGTAATGCGTATTATCTCTGTTATATTCGTTTTCACATAATTTTTTATACTCACATTTAATTGTCCATAATTAACTTTTGAAGCATTAGACATTTTTAACGTTCAGCCTCTCAAATTATCGATCTTTTCCTTTACTTTGGTTTGTTTTTTTGATGGAATTTCTAGGTTTAATAAGAGCTGAAATACGAAGTTTTAGAGAAAAATAACTTTATTTACCTCCTGCGTCAAAAATTTTGAGCGTTAGATCCTAATATTTTGGCTTTCTTCATATTTTGGCATAAGAAAACTATTTTCAAAGTTTAAGCAAAATCCGTGATCCGAAACCCTGGCTCCGCTAAAATTTATTTCTCCATCTCGGACATTTTAGTTTCTACCAGGAAAAAATCTATTATCACACAAACATAATCATCCAATTAAACAGTACTCACAAAATCGGATCTCGAGCTTGCATGCAGCAGCGATTTTTTGTTTTGCTCGCACTTGACGAAAAAGGTATTCGCGCGAAAAAGCCGAGTATAATATTAGCTCCAATTTACAGTAATTGGCAACTATTCCCGGCACGCAGTCGACTCGAGGGAGCGACGAAGGAGCCCGAGCGCCGATAAGAGATAAGAGAGGCTCTCGCCTTGCGCGGCACGTATAGCCGCGAACGTGTGATGAAACGAGAAAGAGGACGCGGAAAGCTCGCTGCAAGCCGCCCGCGGAGAGAGAGAGAGAGAGAGAGAGAGAGAGAGAGAAAGGGGGGAGGGGGAGGGAAGTAAGTTCCGGAAGGCGAGTTGAAAACTGCGGAAAAACAAAGCAGTAAAATGAAATAGATCGAAAAGATTGTAGATACGCGTGGGGAGGAAAACATTATTAAGTCAGCCTGGGTAGTCGAGCATGTCTTTTTGAGACTTTTCTACTTTTTTCTTCAACTTTTAATTCACACCTAAGAAAGCAGAATTCGCCAATAAACTAATACTAATAGATTGATTTTAAATTACATTTTATTTAATATTTATTTGAGTAGTGTATTGACTCTATCACTCATTTTTGGGTATTTTAGTGATGGGTTTCGATGTATAATGAGTGCGACAGTTGTTAATTATTTGTGCAAATAATCACTAAAACCCATTATTAAATTATTTATGTATTAAATATTAAAAGGGATGATACAGTGCCACATGCCACAATAAGCCCTATACAGTGAAAAGAAAAAAGTGAAAAAATAAAATTCTTTTAAATAAGACTATTAAAACTAATTAAACTCAATAGTATGTGAGTGCAGTGCATTTTTAAATGCGCTAATATGATTAGAATTATAATCGCATTAAATAACCTATATCTTTCAGGATTAAAAAAAAATAATAATAAAAGCTGACGTAATAGAGCTGGAGATACTCTCAAACAATAGACAGTAATATCTAAAATCTATAGGTCTAAAGTAATATAATCTTTGGTTTGAAATTGTGTTATTGAAATAAAATTGAATAATTTTTTTTTACAAAAAAAAGTTAAGTTAAGCTAACCTTCTGATAAAAATAGCATTTATATTATTAGATTGAAGGTTTTTTTGTCCTTAGGTGGATCTTTAACGATGTTTTATTAAACTGATTTGTAACTATAAGTCTTGAAAAGGGGCATAGTAAATGCCCGAAACGTCGGCAAAATTAAAATAATCCTAATAAAGATGGTCCTTTTAAGTCAAGAGTAAGGAGTTATTCTACATTTATATTATTCCTACGAATTGCTGAAGAAAAGACAAGAGCTTTCAATTACGTTTTTCGACTACTTCATATTTATAATAATTTTTCGTGAAATTCGTTGTTTGTCGGTATAAAATGCTCGAAAAGCATTTAAAAGATACTTTCAAAATTATTATAATTTTTGTCAGAGAAGTAATTTGGATAACTTTAAAAATGGATAAAAATGGTTTTCAGGATGCAACAAATGTTTTTTTTTTAATTTTTTAAGCACCATTTATTTATAGTAGATAAAAAAATATAATCGTTTTTAAAGCTTTACAAATGTGAAAGCCGTGCGAAGAGGAAATCACTCGATCTGAGTGACTCAATCAAAATTGAACCAATCTCACTTGAATTAAATGACTTTTCTTGCTCCCCTAGCCGAAAGTACGTGGTTTGGGGAGCGTGTTGGCGCGCGAAAGAGCGACTTTCATGGCGTGCGTCGGCTAATCGCGCGCTCTGATTGGCTGCGAGACGTTGCGGCTCGCTGCGCTGGAGCTCGCGCGCGCACTTATTCGGTCTCTATCGAACTCGCATGTCCGAGCGTCCGCGTATACTCTCTCACTCGCACGTCCGAGCGTCCGCGTACACTCGCAAGAAGCGATGCTCTGCTTAACCGTACGACCGTGGCTTAACCTCACGCGCGCGGATACGCAGAATTTCCGTATGCACAAAAAAATATAGGATCCGCGGTCGCGTGTCCGTCGCACGCGTCTTTGATCTCCTTCTGCAACCATGTGTAGTCGAAATATGCACAATTATTATTTACACCGACACTCGCACAGTCAAACAGCGAGCGCTCGCGTACACTCTCTGTCTCACTCACACGTCCGAACGCACAGTAAGTTAGACAGCTACTTATATTTTAATTTATGTATTTCAATTACTTAATCCACTTAACACACTTATTTGTTTGTTCTTTCTGCACGAGTTTTTGATGACCGCGCCCCCGACCGGCCCTGTAAAAGTCAGCAACCCATGCAGCGCCGAAAACACTTGGGCGCGCGTGCGCGCCAGACAAGCCACGCCACAAAAAATTAACTCGAGAGGCGGCTGAGAGGCGCCACGGTTGAGTCGCGCCTGCAATCAAGAGCTTAGCTAGCAGCCGACATCACGATTTCGACAATTATTTATAATTGTTGAACGTACTTTCGGCTGGGGAGCAAAAAAAATTGTATACGACACATGGCCCTAAAGTTGGATGCCCCGGCGTGCGTGACCTGACGCCCGAGGCGAAGCCGATATCCAACTTTCGGGCCTAGTGTCGTAATATACTATTTCACAATCTGAGACAAATAATTGTCCAAAAAGTAAGTATCATGCAAGTTTGAAAAATCTCCATTAAAATAAAAAAAAAGCCTCTCGAATCTCGATCGGCTCAGTTTTTATTGGAATCGTGTATTTTTTTTCCTCTTTCGCATTACGAAAGTACACTACCGATTTTTAATGATTCACTTTTTACCAGGAACACGTACGCACTTGTCGCCGGGGGGAAATTAAGTTGGGAATTCAGTGCAGGCGAAAAAAGAAATCGAGCGCGGAGAGAAAGGCGGCGAGCGGTAAAAAATGAGTAACGTCGCGGAGGAGGAAGAAAAAGGAGAGAGAGAGAGAGAGATAAACAGAACCCGACGCGTCGGCGACGACGGAAGATAAGCAAAGAGAGAAAAGAGGAGAATGAGAGCGAGAGGAGGTAGACGACGAGGAAAAATGAGAGTCGCGGTGGGAGTGTCCAAGATGGCGGCTAGGGCAACCGCCACGGAGAGAAGCTCGTGACGTAGGTGGAGGAAGGGTGAAAGATAAATGACGTGTCCACTACTACCGCCGCGCAAAGACGCCGCCACGGGATGGAGCGTCCATTAAACATAAGCCGCTCGCTCTCTTTCGCTTAACCCCCTCTGACCTCCCGTTCGAGCTTTTCTTCGGCCGCCTCACCTCAGCTTCATTTTTAACTCACTTTCTTGAAAATGCTTCCTTTTTGGTTTTAAATAACGACAGAATGATGAATTTTGCGTTAAAAATGTTGCCAATTTTTTATGGGATGGTTTAGTCCGAAAAATCTTATTTGGTGCTGTGGGTAAAAAACTTACATTTTTTCTGCCTAATTTTACGCAAACGTAGTTAGTGAAAAGTTTGCAAACGAACTGTTTTCTACTTTAACCTTGTAACCCGTTACAAGGAACTAAGCAGAAAAGTTCAAGTCAATTTTATTAGTTTTAAGTTTTAGTCTTAAGATTCTACTATAGTTTTAAGTATTTTTTGTTATAGCAGACCAGCGAACAGGGACTTACTCCATCTGCTGGATTCTTGTAATGTTATTATTTTTAATTATGTAATGATTATTGTAATTACTCTGGTCAATAAATAAATAAATAGGTAATTTGAACGCGAAAATCTTATATGTATAAAATAATTCAGTAAGAGAACATTGCCAGAAATTTAGAAATTTTTAATGACCAAAAAGGTTTTATGCCTAGTAATATTTTATACCTAAGTAATAAGCTAGAATTCGCGATCCAATAAAAGAAGCCATTTATAGCGGTAAGTATGTTTGATGTAGGAAGCAAATTAAGCTTTGAAATTTTATAACATAACCAGAAAATGACAAGGTAATGGATATTCTAAAATTTTCTAATGTCAATATCGCTATTCACTCTTGTAGAATATTAACGATCTTTTCTGTTCGACTCACTAGCAATTGACCCGAAATGTTGATCCACAGTTAACCGTTAATCTGATAAAAATTTGATCAATGAAGCCAGTAACGCTTTAAATTTCTCGCCATTTTATAGGCAATAAGTGCCTTTTTTCTTCGATATTAAAAATGTTGAATAAAGATTCGAAAAATCGTTACTTCTATGATCGAAATGTGGCCAGTAAAACTAGTCATTATGTGGCCAATTACTGTTAACATACATTTTGTACTGATACATGCTTGAAATTTTTTATCAGAAAATAAATGCACATTTTTTACATACAATCTTTGGACTAGATTGCCATTCTGCGATCACATTCAAAATGAATCAAAGAGTAAAAATTAAATTTTAAATCTATATTAAATAATACATTAAACATAAATTTATAAGAAGATCTAAAAATAAACTTATTAAATTTTAAAAGAAACAAAAAGCGACGGCTTGATATGTACATTCTATATAGTGCGATTGCGTCTCTAGATTTCTTTCCCCCGTGGTTTCTTTCAGCGCCGCAGGGGTGCAAAGTTTCGCAAAAGTTTTTTAAAAATCGCAAACACTCGCGGCACTTTCTCCAATTCTCGCTTTTTTCACCCTCTTTCTGCTACTCGCCTTCTCTTTCACTCGATGACTACCAGGCGAGCTTTCCATACGAGTGATTGCGCTCGGTTTGCAGCGAATCGATTCGTCTCGACTAACCGTAACTTTAATTTCTCAAACAAACGCAGAGCCCAGTTATTCCGATTTTTTTATGTAAACTACATCTTTTAAGTACTTAAAATTTTAAAAAATATCTAGTAAAAAATTACCCCTTTTTAAAAAGATTTTTCATTTAAAATGAGTTTTATGACTAAAACAAATCATTTTATGAATGTACAAATTATTGGGATATAAATGTAAATACAGTAAAGTATATCAAAGTGCATTTCATTTAAATGTTATTTATACTAATACATAGTTTGTACTTGTTGTTTGACTTTAAAATCCCATCAGGTCTTAATTGTCCACAATTTTCTATCCCTGCGAAACATTTTTACAGAGATTTTCTGCCCATTTTATGTTGAGATCAGCAAATGGCTATAAAATGTGTGAGAAATACCCAAAAAAGAAAAACGATTGTTATCAGGGGAATAAGATTTTTCATGCGAAATACAATTGCTCTTTCTGAATTTATTTGAGCAACATTAACGATGCAGGAATTTATTTTCATTTTAAGGGTAGAGTCAAGTCAGAAATATCAGAAAAACATAACTCTTTAATTTACCATATATTTTTATTAAAGATTTAAAATATGTTTTAGTAGTATAAAGATAAAGAAAAAAATGCAATTTTCAGCTTATTTCAATCAATTTCTGCAGATATACGGTTAAAAAAGTAGTAAAAACAAGGGCTTAGTAAAAATGTCTCCTACCGGGCACCATTTATGCTATAAATCTGAAAAATTTGAATATGTTTCTTCGAAGACTACAAATCTATGTCTTCCTTCGAAGACTACAAATAAAAAGTGCAATTTTGGGTGCGTTTTTTCACTTTTTGGAAAAGAATTACATTACTAAAAATACCTAATTTTTGTTTTTTATTAACTTAAAATAGTCCCAAAATTGCATTTTTGAATTTAGAATAAAAAGTCCACGTAGATTTGTAAATTTTCCAGATTCATGATTCTACCAAAAATGGTTCCCCGTGGGAGACATTTTTACTAAACCCTTGTTTTTACTCTGCAGAATCTGATTATCTTTGCAGAAATTGATTCGAATAGGTTGAAAATTTTTCTTTTTCTTTATTTTTATTCTACTTAAAGATATACTTTTCTACACGTATAGAGTGTAAACTAAAGAATTTTTTTCTGACTTGACTACCCTTAATTCAATTCATTTTCTAATCTATGCATAAATTAATTTTCTGATCTATTTAAAAAAAAAATCCGAAGCTTTGCTTTTAAATTCATTACAGCCGGAATTTAGTTATGAACGATAGTGAGAAAGGGGTTGTCACGCCCCAATAAAACAAGCAATATCGCGTCTCGGCGTCAAAGAATTGAGAAGCCTCCATGTGTATCACCACGGGGCTCGAACTTGCCTATATTGCTCTCGGGTCGTAGCGCACGCTCGCTTATATCCCGTTATTGCGGATACACCTGCGTGCGAAGCGTGCCAAACACCCGCTTCAAATATATTCTTCCGCCGTCGACAAAGACGATTGACGGATCCTTGGTAGACGCTCAAACTCCAGAAACCATGAATTAAATTTTTTATTCATTCAATAAAAAGTGTTTGCAATCCAACTTTCGTATGATTGTTAAATCTGCCTTAGTAAAAAATCGATTCCATTTTATAACCAGTAACAATAGCTTGTTTGAAAAAAATGGGCTGAAAGCGGACCATTTTTAGCCGTGTAATGAAACTTTTTCCACTGGTTATTAGCGATTTATTGGAATGCATTGAAACTCTATTTTTAATAGTTAATAATCACAAACCACTTTTAAATAAGTGACTTTGAAATCACTATTTAATCAGTTTTTAATTTCGTAATCATAATAATTGGTTTTTCAAAATGTAATCACCAGAACAATCAGTTGTAATCAGTAGAAAAAATCAGTAAGTAGTTTTTTCCAGTTCTCTCACCTTTTTGACTCTCACAATAAGACTATTCTCATGCTGTTAGTGAAACCAAAAATAATGTTTAATTTTTATAAAACTCGTTTAAAATAACGAATGACAAATTAATTTTTCTAACTCTAACTCTATTTTTCAGATAAATGTTCGAGTTTCTTAAATCGAGTATTTGATAAATAACAATTTTTTAAATAACATGATTATTAATGTACAGACACAGGGGTCTGGTCCAAATTAGTTGTTAGTCTCGAAAATTTATTGAATGAAATGAAAAACTGTAATGTCGGTATACCTCAGCCCCTAACACGATTGAGCCCAGATATAGCGCATATTAATTGGTATATTTATCAACAGATGGATTGTGAGGCATTTGTCTTTCTCAGTAGAAAAACTGCCGTCTCAGTTTTATATCTAAACCATTAAGACCTGGGTGTTAGGCATCAAGAGAAGGCTACTGATGCTCCACCAAGTAACTGATAATCACTTAACTGGTTATACAAAGAATCGTGTAATCATTAAAAAATCGATTGAATTCTCGTAATCATTGTAATTGAATGTCACTATAATTATGGCAAATAAATATTTAAATTATTATTATTCTTATTTAAATATTTAATTAATATATTTAAATTATTTAAATTATTAAGTACGGGAGTGTCAATAAAATACTCAACTTTTTAGCCCGCATTTTCATCTTTTTGCCCTAGTATTGCCCTAGTATGGATAAAGTGCAACTTGGCGCATCGTAACTTGTGTCCGTCTTTCGCCCTTATGTCAAAAACTAGTATTTCAATATGGTTGCGAAAGTATATTATTTACCGAATACGAAATTTTTCATGCGTAATAAATCGCTACTGTGATAAATCGATGAGTTACTTGATGAAGTGGGTAATATTAATTCTGATTCAATCGAAAATTTGCGGCTTACGAGGAGAAAGGGACGGGGGACACATGCGAAGTTAATACTCGCTTATATGGAGAAAGAACTTTTGAATGGGCGCGTGACGGCCGCGTGGTATTTATTGCTCGACCGGGGCACTGAATCCTGAGCCAATTCACTTACTTTTATAAATGAGCTTTTCGACCAATACACCCTTCGACGTTAATAAGTACAATCATCGCGATATTAGTACCTAACGCGAAAAGGCTAATCTCATCGAAACCGTTATTAATGGGAATTGCAAAGCTTATCACCAAGGTTTTAGAAATGAGTAATTTCTCCTTTTCTATTTACAATTAAAAATAAATAATCAATTAAACAATGGTTTAATTGATAAAAAAATGCAGTTACCAATTAGATGGCGATTTAATTGATAACTAAAAAAAAAATAGTTCTTATTAGATGTCAAGTTAATTAATAATTAAAAATGCAGTTATCAATTAAATGGTCATAAATAATAACTGCTTTTTTAGTTATCAATTAAATCGCCATTTAATTGGTAACCACTTTTTTAGTTATCAATTTTAAATAGGTAATTAGATTACAAAAGTAGTTAAATAATTTCAACCGTGCCGTGGTAGGAAATTGACTGTAAGTTAAGCCCAGTTCACCCATACTTTCTTAGCATAATGTGCTGTAGCAATTGAGCGTAATCTGTCCAAATTATATTTACATGGAGAGAACCACGCGGCGTTTTTTCTGTCGACACCGATGGTAATGTCCGAAAAATCCGCCGACGCGCATAGGACGAAGGCATCGGGCGGTTAGATAAAGACATCGAGCGGTCCCAATTTAACATCGATTAAATAAATATAAATTATTAAACTTTTTTTTATTATTAAACCTCTAAATTCTCCCCGTAATCTAAAATCCTTTCCAATATTAATTCAACATAATCTTTACCATATTTAAGCCCATTTAAAGTCGTCTGGTTGCCGGGGTATATGGGCAGAATCTAGCAGGTAATCTGCCCATTTAACATAAAATATAGCATATTCTGGGCAAGAACCCCTCAATTTCCTATCGGGTTGCTTATCACATGTTTAGCATACATCAACGTACAATGCAGGAAACATCTATACGATTCGGTTGAAAATTTGGATCTATCAAATTTTCCTTCTAGCCAAGTGTATATCATTTCTCTCGCGCGTGTAAAATTCTCAAGTCATTTTTGTGCAATAGCACATAACCCATCACTTATTCAGAGGTCCTCGGGCTCAACAGGTTGGAATTATTAAAAAATTCTCAAGTCTCGTTCATTCCCGCGCTTTGGCATTTGTTCGCGCGCACACACACCCAGCGACGGGTGTACAATACCACGCGTGAAAAATTCTCCTCCCGACCCAGGCAAGATTGCGATTCAACTATGAAATTAAAAAGAAAAAAAGAAGGAAAGGAGATAAAAGTAAAACGAAGTGCGCATCTCGCGTCGGGAAATCGCGAGCATAAAGGAATTATATTGGACGGTGGATTCGAGTGTCGTTTTCAATATGCGATCGCGCACGGAATTGCGCCCGACGCGCTTTTTTTCTTCTTCTTTCCTGTCGCGCTTTAAGAATGCATCGACTCATACCTTGGGATAAAAGGAAACATGAATGTGAGTTGCATAGTTTATTTTGCAATAATCTCTTTTTTTTATAACCGAATAATTATTTACATATTTATACAAATTTATTAATAAAGGATGAGGTATTCCTGTGGTAAAAATTAGATTATAAACTATAATAATATAACCTGTCATGACAGAAAATAACCCAATTAAAATGGCTTATTTACTAACTGATGTTCTATTTTTTACTCCAATGAACAACAAGCAAAAATATTATTCAACGATTAGCCCATGATTGGTGAACTATCGATAATTAAACTTAAGGAACAGTAATAGTCGACAACATTAGCTAATAACCCAATAATCGTAGTTCCTATAGCTTGGTAAATTTTTCCAGAAAATTGGAGGCACTCTAAAGTGAAAATTGCTCCACTAATCACGAAATAGGTAAGTTTTTTTCTCTAACTTTTACTGAAATTTAGTTTTGGTATTATCAAACTACGTTCATAAGCACAAGTGGACGTCTCTCACTTAAAACATGGGTAGACTATTATAAATAAAGAAAAAAAAAATTTATTTTCGCGAAGAAACAAAATATTCTACCGTGATAAATTTCCAGAAAATTGGAGGCGGATTCGCTCATACTTCTCAAGCACAAGTGAAACACTTTTTCATTTTCCTTACACAAATAACTGTTCACTTATTCATATTTAGAAAGTCTACCCCAAATAAACTAAAAAAAACCAAATAAAAATTCGCTAAAAAAAACTGCGACACGCGAAGAAGCGAAGTGAACCCAGCGAACAATCGAAAGTTCCCGTTGGCCCCGGTGTTTATTCGCGCTCGCAAACTAAGTCTAAGAGTCATAAATCGCGCGCGCCGCCGCCGCGGGGGTGAGGCAGCGCGCGCAACCCTTTCCTCCTGCACCGCGAAGAAAGGCGGGCGGCAAAAATCGAGCCAAAAAGCCAAGTCCAGTAAATTTATCAGCGGTCATCGTTGGGCGGAAGCGCGCCTCCCCGACAAATTCCATTGGCCCCGGCGTCGTATCGCGCGCGCCAGAAAAAGCCCCCTCCGGGGGGTGAGGGGGTGGACGCGATATTTGGCGGCGTTCCCCTTGCGCGCGCGCGAGAGCCGGGAAGTATAAGTCATTGCGGCTGACCGGAAGTCACGGGATCACCGGAACCCCGGGATATTTATACGATCCCACCCACCGCTGGCTGGCCTACACCCCCTCCACCCCCCTCCCACTGTTTTTCTCCCCCGCGAACGACGGCCGGCGACGTTACAGCGACTCGTCCGACCGGGGCATTACCCGTAATAAGGAAATTGCGAATTTATTACCCCGGGCCGATATTGTCCCAGCGGCCGGTGGCCGTTGGACGCGACGTCGTCGAGGCGAGCTGCCCGCCCGCGTCCCCGAGAGTTATTTCGGCTTTTATGGGTCGAGTCGTCGTCCGGTGGCGCTCCAGATATGTGGCCGAAAAAACCGAGCGTCCCCCCTTACTACCTCCCTCCTGGAAGTTCCCGCTCCTTGCTGAGCGAAGCGCCTGGTATACGTAAATACGTTGTTTCTTGCTCGCTTTCTTTCTGCTCGGCCGGGACGGTCCTTTTATGATCGTCGACTCGACGACGTTACGCATTCTGCAAAGCTGAGCAGAAGTTTTAATAACTGCTTAAAATTTTTTATGAACAGTTTATTTTTTATAGTTCCTGTAGTATGAAATTACCAATTAGCCAAATATCCATAAACTTGTCAGTTTTTGAATAGTAACTGGCCAGTTTTTGAAAAGTAACTGGCTAAAAACCGGTTTGATATCACCTAAAGTTTGACAATTTCTACCAGGGTAATGCGTATAGTTAATATTGTAGTGTTAAATCGCAGTTTGATTGAAAATAATTACCTTTTTTACCTCTTCTTAACATGAGAGAAATGAAGACACTTGCAAAAATAGACACGAAATTTGATCAAATAACCAAGTGACGTTCTAGATTAAATTAAAAATATTATATTCGCTAAGCATGTAAATAATTAACCTTTTAGTAAATAGCGATACAATTTAAATTCAAAAGTAAAAGTTTATGCTATTATAATCTCATTGATTTCATTATTTACTCTCATTTCTGACTTATGCATATATGCACATTCACCGAGGGGTGATTCATTTCGTAAAATCACAAACCAATTTTAAACAAATGATTTTTCAATCACATTGTAATCAATGTGATGTTAATTTGTAATATCTTAATAAAAAATAATCAGCAAATCTAAACTCGAAAAATTAATAAATCTTTGCATTCTATGAGATTAAAAGTTACATTAAATAATAAATGTTGTTCGAAGTAGTGATGAATATTAGATTTTTTATGATCATTTTGCCGTAATTTGAATATGACGAGCGTTAGACCGCGCAGCTCTTCGACTCGTGAAATAACTCGCGTGAAGGTTCTAATACAATTCGAATCTCTAAATGAATATTAAAAATTCATTGGGCCCTCAAGTTATTTACTTCATCATGTATTTCAATCAATGTCAACTCATTTAAATCGAAACACCATCGAACCTTTATACAGAGGGCCAGATGGACTCTGTCTGATATGTTCCGTGAAGATCGAGATTCTAAAAAAAATTGTGATTCTGGAAAAGCATCAAAAAATTTTTCCGAGACGAGAATCTCGGTTTCAAGATGAGATTTTTTTAAGTCGAGACGAGACGAAAAAATCTTGAGGCTTTTCTTGTTTCGCACAGGCCTACTGTCATTGCAAAAACATTACGTATATAACTCCTGAACATTTATGTGATTGAAAAATTACATTTTTGCGAAATAGCTTGATTTTATCTACATAAGGGGCAAAAATAATTTCAAAAGTGGTCACTTATGAATAGGGTTCTCGAAATTACTTAAATACTATCAAAGATGTTAATATATACTTAATTTACAAAAAAATTATTTGTAATAAATATAATTACATTAATTTTATGTTTCAGAATCTGTAGAATCTGCTTATTACAGGTTATTGACATTTCGATAAACTATTATTTTATATTTTAAATTAATATGAAATCAACAATATCACTACATAGTATAAAAACTAAAATGTATATTCTAAAATAATAATAATAATGAATATTCAATGAAAAATGGTAAGTTTTTAATTTTTGCAATTTATAATGTGTTATAAATATCTAAACGCACTAATTTTGTATTTAAATAGTTCAAAAATAATACTATTTTTTTTTAAATTTCGAGTGAATTTTATAAATATTTTTAAACGTCACACACACAGCTACAAACATTTTCTAAGAATAGCATAAATCAACTCAAATATGTTCCAAACTTTTCTCAAAACTTTTGTTCATCACGATAACAACACTTCCTCGACGAGGAAGCAAAAGAGGGGATAATCAGCCGTTCCGATTTTTGCCAGCTGTCCGTTTAATAACCGAAGTTTACAAATTTATCGACGGTGAGACATCAACGTTTAATTCGCGCGATAAAAAAGTAAGTTGCACCAGTGTAATACCGAGGGCCGAATTCGCCGTAGGGTTTATAGTACACACCCAGAGGACAGTTCGGGCAAACGAGGCGCCGCTTAACGACTCGGCGCGGGTATAGCTCGCGGCGCGAACTATCGGAAGACACATTAGCGCAAATCTGCGGAGCCAATAACTCGGCTCGCCGACCGAAAGAGAGGCGAGAGGCGCCGGGAAATCCTTCGGCGCGCGTGCGCCCCGGCCTCTCGCCGCTGAATTATTCCGCGATTAATAATCCGCGCGTTACACGCGTGATCGGCCGCCCCGCTCGTCGGCAGGCAGCGCTCGCCCGCGCCGCTTCCTGGCCGGAAAGTAACTAGTGGCTGCTGGCTGCCGGGGCGCCACGTGATTGGCCACGAGAATATTATCCGTGATTGAATTCTTCATTTCTACATTATTTTCATTATAATAATGCCGATTGTGTGTAGTTAAATTTCTTCAATCACCACATTAAAATCCTTTCATTGCGGATCCTCGGATTTTTTTTTTAATCAGAAATTGAGACATTTTCGACTAGCGACTGTTTTCAGTTAGTTGATTGATGTTCGTACTTATTGCTTACAAGCTTAATCACGAGATTCTTTAGTGGTGAATAAAATACATGAGAGGAACTTATAATTTTGTCTAATTCATAATATTTTATTAAGCATACAAATAGCTAAGTGAGACTCTTAGACTTGATCTGTTGTTTAATCAGTTGCTTTCTCCCTGTTGGAAAAGTAAAGCATATTATAGCTATAAATTAGCTAATTTTCTACGATATGCTAAATTTATAGCTACATTTAATTCTACAAATATAGCTATAATATAGGTAGTTAAAAACGACACGAATTCTGCCTATAATATATATGTGGGTTATTGTTAAAACTTTTTTTTATGCCAAAATAAGAAAAAAGTTAACATTTTAGGAACTAACACTTAATATTTTCGTTACAGTAAGCTACTAAGGTTAAAAAGCTTTAAAACTATTTGTAATTTACTATTGATAAGATCTTAGCTCAGATAATGACCAATAATCTACGAAGCTTTACATTAAAAAATGTTTACTTTTTCAAGTTATTTTCAATTAAATATGTGTTTTAAAAACTACACAATGTTTTAAAAACTCTCTCTCTCTCTCTCTCTCTCTCTCTCTCTCTCTCTCTCTCTCTCTCTCTCTCTCTCTCGGTGCGCCAATATCTGCTCGATCTCGATCTTTAGCTCTCCTGTGGGGAGAGAGCGTTGGCATCATTTAAATTTTACTCGAAGTATGTTACAAAAAGTAACTAGCTAATCAGCGAAGACCAGATTTGTGTTCTGACATGGCCTTTCAGGGCAAGAAACTGTGATATTTTGACCGCAAACATGTTTTGTTTTTGTGATACAAAGTTTGCCTAATTTAGGTCCTTAACCAAAAGACTGAATTTGTGATTTTATTTTATTTAGTTAATATTGTATGTTATTGGGTTATTGTATTTATATTTATATCTGTATTTTTATATCTATATTTTTGCCTGGAAAGCAAATAAAAGGACCATCTATCTATCTATCTAGCAGTAGAATAACATTTAATAGCGGCTAATAATAACAACAAATTATTAAATGTCATACTTGAAAATTTGCATGAACCAAAAAAAGTATGAAAATAAGGAGCAATAAAACTTGGTACTTAAGAAAATTGTATATATATTTTCAAGGGCGATTGGCGTATAAAAGCTCAAGGAAGCCCCGAGACATTTTTTCCTCGCGTAAAGCGTGCACTTGGTGTTTTTATTAGGCCCGTAAAAAGTCGATATATCTCGGCGCACTCCCTACCCGGGCTCGCGCTCTACGTGACACACAGAATGATATTCCGTATTAATTCAAGCATATCCGGCGACCTAAAATCGTCGCGGAAACGACGCCGACTCGCCTCCCTCCGGCCGGAGCTTCCGGCTTCCGCGCGCATGTGTAAGCTCGCGCGCGGGGGATCGCCTTCCTTTATGCGCCCCGGCGAAGGGCGTCCCGCGCGCCTCTTAAAACAATAATCCGTGAAAAATCACCGCGAGGGGATTTCGGGGCCGGCCTATAACCCCTCGGAGGGGCCACGCCAATAAAGCGAGCCTCCGAGTGCGCGAAAGTGTCGCTGATGGCTGTTTATGGGCGTTTTCGAGCTCCCATTACCCCGCCGAAATATTGTAACACGCGTCGTATAGTCGCGCGCGGCTGCCGGGTGAAAGTATTCTCGGGGATTTGCCGGATAAGACGCAGTCGATGCGCAGTTGTAATTTACACGAGTTATAAGTTTTTTTTATCGTCTTTCAAGAATCTCTTTTTGAATATCAATTATTCGATTCTTTCAAGTTTCCATAGTTTACTTTAGACTTAAATATTTTGTAATATTATATTGATTATTTTTGCAGGATTATATCGTCGCCTTTATCGAAAAAACGAAATTTCAAAAATGTCCTAAAGTAAAGTAAAGTATTTCTTTACGGTGTCATACGAATGATACGAATGATACCAAATTTATCAGGTTCTGAAAGGGTTTAGTTTTCTCTAGTGCTCTAAAAATAGCAAATTAAAATAGGCCTTTTTTGAAATGTGCCTTTGTCGTTAGTGATAGCTAACTTTATTCCGTTTCTTTTTCTTTCCTTTCCGTTGTATCGACCAATGAATTTTTTGATAACGCTCTGAATTGGCTCTTCGTTCGATATATCGCCATCTCCCTTTTACATATGGATATGGATGGAATTGATCGAGATAAGTAATTGAAGTTTTTAGGTTATGTTTTTTGTTTACATAACCTTCAGCAGCCGAGAATACTTTAAATATATTTTTAACTATAAAATAGCTAGTTTCTAGTTAAAAAATAGCTAATCGTTAGTTAATAAAAGTTAGCTAATTATTAATATCTTGACTACAAAAGATGCTTTATTTTCCACCTGGGTGAATTGGGAATTTGCATGAAAAATTTGTTTAATTCCATATATCCAGCTGGTAGAATGTGCATAGATAATCTCACGTATTTTTTCTTTTTTCAATTTAATTATTATTAGCAAAGATATCGTACTTTGAAAATTCGTGTGAGGTCACGAAAGTTTACACTATATAGATATAACTTTCGTAGGGATATCAAAGTTATAGTCTTTTCAAAATACGATATCTTTGTTAATAAACCTTAAATTGAAATGTTAATTATTTTTCAATATTCAGTTAGATGGATATAATGGAATTTTTCATCTAAATTACTAATTGGATCATATTTGAACTTGATTTTAAATTGCTATGAAATATATAAATTTCTTATATAATCGCTATAAAAATGGATATCACAGATCGTCATTTTCTACGAAGACCAGCGGAATTTTGCTGCGAAGATTAACACTCCTCTAGTTCAACAAGTCTAATTCAACAAGTCTAATTTGCAGCACGAATACAAATCTGTTAGTTAGTTTTCGCAGCAAAGGTGCATAATCTGTCGAAAACTTTTGAGCTTTAGACCCTAATATTTTGGTTTTTTTCGTATTTTGAAATAAGAATACTGTATTCCAAGTTTCAACGAAATCCGTAGTCTCAAATACTCCTCCAATCGATACGAACTCACTCAAATAAAAATCTTTTCTGTCAAAATGAAGTATAACACATTAATTACCTCGAGCGAAAGCGATAAAGAGCGCGAGCGCAGGAAGCCCAAGTTCCAGCCGGGCCGGGAGTAAAGAAGCAAAAAGGAAGGACAGAGTAGCTCCGTGGATAGAGGGAGAGAGAGAGAGAAAAAGAGCCGGTGGCGCATTGAAAGGGCGTCGCTCGAGTCTGCAGAGACTATTAACACACATCATCGACAGTTGGGGCGGCTGGCGGTGATGTGCGCGAGAGCGCATTGTCGCGCGCGAGCGGGAGGCGTGGCCCCTGCGGTCCGCCGATAATTCATTCCTGATTGCGTGTCTGATACATACGCGCGCGCGCGACCAGTAATTACGAGGGAGAAGCCGCGAAACCCGCCGGGAATTATGTGGATCGGCCGCGAGGACTAGTCCTGGACCGCGAGCTCCCGTCCGTCTCGCGTACTTTTTATTTCTCTTCCTCTCCGGTTCCACGGCGCGCCGACCGCATCGCATGCCGCCACAAGGAAGTGCGCGATTTTGCGTCTCGCTTCTTCTTCTTTTTTTTTGTAGGGTACGTGTGAGCAAAAAGTAGGTTTCCGCTGTCGGTTTGACTTGCGTTGGCTAAATTCGCATAAGGTGAGTGGTACTGGGAGATAAATACAAATTTTTGAAAAAATGTCTGGAATATTTAAGCATTTTATATGCAAACAATTGAACACTCAAAAAGAATTTATTTCATGATCTAAAGAGATCATTCTAGGTCGTTATATTAGGAGATTGTCATTTTGATTCGTTATATTAGATGATTGTCATTTTGAGTTGTTATATCAGGTGATTGTGATTTTGAGTCGTTACATTTCATTAATTATTAATGATCGACGTTTTGACGATTTTTATCGTCATCTTCAAGGTCTACAAAAATTAATTTTGTTTCGAAATAAATAATTTTTGGAGACAAAATTTTAAGAACAAACTGTACATCTACTTTATTGTATAAGTGAATTGTAATTATCAGTCTAATAATCGATAAGATCCGTAATAATTTCTAAATTTCCATTTTAAGGTTACGAGTAAGTGTTTTTTTAGCTGATAACTGGTTAAAAATTAGACATTTGGCCAGTAGTTGACCAGTTTATGTTTAAAAAAATTTTTTTCACGAGTATAAAAAAGTTTTTTAAATATTAAAAGAATTTAATTGGTGATAATGAGAAAAGATAAAAATAAGTTATACTTGATAAAAATTACTTCAAATTCGATTTTCTAATGCGGCACAAACAAGAATATTAGATATAAATAATTATATCATTAATCCTTTAAATCTTTCTATTTATATGAAACGTATATATTTGGACACTACATAAATCAATCATAAATTTTTAAGAATGATGTCTGGTGCTCTATACCTTTCGGAATAAAAAATTTAAATTAAAAAAAAAAAAAAAAAAAAAAAAAACCATCAATATTAAATGCCAAGAAATCTTCGGTAGTATTCGCATCAACTTTTCTTTTAGGAGTGAAAAGAACCCCAGTGAAATCATGGACTTTTGATTGTTATACACACTTGCTGATGTCGGTATTTTCAATTCTCTTATTGTTCGATGCGATTGCGCAGACAAATAAGAATTACTTTTGTATTCTACTCGCCAGTATGCTAATATAACCAAATATCTACAAAAACTTCCGTAAAATATTTTATTTATAAAAAAAAAAGATTATAAACGAAATTAGTTTTGATAAATTAATTTGTTTTTTAATCAGTCTTAATATTACATAAAATATACCCGTGCTACTGAATTTTGTAATTGTATTCCTCGATTTAGTAAAATATACCAAAAGGTACTTAACCATTGTGATTGCCCATATTCCTTCTGAAGTACTTTTCCTCACCTGAAACAAAAAAGAAGCAGTATTTTAACAACATAAAAAACCGAAATGTTCACATTAATTTTTCATAAAAAAAATGGCATAAATTCCATATACGTATATTCGGATCCATCCATTAATCTACTAGGTGAAAACCGCCTCTAATGATAATCGCCTTAGCGTTTAATAATTGAATATCAGGCGTCGAGAAAGGCGGCCTCTCGAAACTGAAAGGAGGCAGGCGCTCCTTTACGCCGTGAAAAAAAGAATCGCGGCCAAGTGTGCCCGTGGCGCGGCGATCCGCGTTTAATTACATCTCGATTAGTGCTTTCTATATCGCGGCGGGCCCCGACAAAGGGACGCTGACATCTTTATACCGCGCGTCGCCCATGACAGTCCGTGGGAGAGGACAGCCGCCGAAATTCCGGCCGCCGGACCGCGCGCACTTTTTCCCCCCGGGGGACTTTCATTACTTCGTAATCAACCGCGTGGGTGTCATTGAGTTTTGAGTAATGGTCGGCACCGCGCGTTTCTTCTTTTTTTCTTCCTAGTCGCTGCGCTTGTGAAACGCCTTGATACGCGACGAATGAGTCCTATGTAACTGTTCCACGAAATGAGCGTGGAGGATTTAGTTGGCCTCGTTGTTTTCCCGGTGATCGGGATGCACCGTTACCGATGTTTACTGCGGTTTGTACATATTTGTACTCTCTTAATTTCTCCCCTTGAAAATTTTACTAATTTTAAAATAGTTGCGCATTACCCTGGTAGAAAATAACCCAACCAAAATGGCTTATGTATTCAGAATACCAATCCTTGGTCAAGTTTTTAAGCCAACGAATGACTAAAATATAATACCAACGTTGGCTATTGGTTGCTGAACTGCGTCGATAATAAATTAAACATTTAATAGATTACGGAATCACAGTAATTATACAAAATATAGACAATTAAAATAATAAAAAACGCATATTCTTAAAAAAGATTTTATTGTAAAGACAGGTAGTAGTGTAATGAAAGTATTACAGTGGATTTATTTTATTTTTTTATTTTATTTTATTTAGTAAACGGGATTAACTCCCTTTTTATACAAAAATATAAACTAAATACAAAGTGACACACTATATCAGTCAACTTAATAAGACGCAATATATCAGTGAATTTAATAAGTTGATAGTAATTTCTCCTGCATAACTAACTTAAGAGTATAAACTATTAACTGTACTAGTATGAACATTAAGATGATTCCAATTTCATTTTAACTTAAAAACGGCTGAAAAAAGTGTAATTATGCCTACATATCACCTCTTTAAGTTGACTGCAACCTCTTACACTATAAACATTATCTTTCAGAACGAATTTATAAAAATATTTTAAGGTCAAGTTGACGTCCGCGTGCCTGAGTAGACGAGCGGTTTATCTATTTCTAAGTAAACACAACCTCAATTAGAAGCATGCGTTTACTGATTTAAATCTATTTATGTAAACAATATGTAGTGTATACGTGCGGTTTTTTGTTATTACATGAATAATACTTTATTTTGATATTTATGAATCATTAATTACGTATAATTCTCTTTTTTCGCGATTTTTAATACTCGCGATTCGTCGGACAACCGCAACCGTTGTGCCGTGACGAAATAAGCTGTATTTTTAGCCAATCATTGGTTAAATGCTTGGTCAAGCCTTCGTATTTTGGTGAACGAATGGCAAACGGTTGGTTAACATTTCTACCAGGGATATGATCACTGAAAATAAATTGAAATTTACTATTTTTTTCCAGTGGTCAGTGCGCAACTGTTTTAGAATTAGTGAAAAATTCACTGAATGAAATTTAGTAAGTACATGGTTATACATTTTTTGCACTGATACATTGAGTGAACGTACAATTTACTCTAATAATGTGAAACAATCGAACTTACAAGGAGAGTGTCTCACTCTCTTTTGAATCGCGGTTTTTCTCGAAACTTTGGATGGCGTTTTCTTACGTCAAAATATGAAAGAAGCCAAAACTTTAAGGTTCAACCCTTAAACATTTCGAAGGCACAGAGTAATAAAAGTATTTTTCAATTATTTTCACTAAAATTCTGAATTCCTGTTTTTAGAGTTATATTAGTTTCTAGATAACACAAACAGAGTCGATAAAAAAAGAAAATAAAAGAGGTAAGTCCTTTAATTTCAGTTTTTGGCTTAAATTTTTTTTTTGTTTTTTTAAGTTATGATGGATTAAATCTAGGCATCAGAAATAAGACAAGCAATCGAATTAACAAACTTCCACGCTTTCGTTATTATCGATATCTACATCTTTGTTTCCCTGTAACTTGTCAAGGAAAAAGGATTTTAACACAAAAACTTTCAAGTTGAAGGTCTTTTTATCTTTTACGAACTTTGAAGGACATATAAAAGCTGTTATAACTGCAAAAAAAAAATTTTGACAAAGGACCGTAAAACTTGTCTTTGACTTTCCTTCATATTTTATCACATAAAAGAGTTACCCAAAATTTCAACAAAAATTTGTGATCCGTTTTTCTGAAATAAATTTATTTATTTATTTATAAAAAAATTAATTATGTATTAAAAAATGTTAGAGTGGAATTAAATCAATGTTTATTTCGTCATTAGAGCGCGAACCATTAATTAATTGTCTAAATTCCATATCGGATTAAAGACCGGTCATCAAAAAAGCATTTCTTCGCAGTCATAAAAAAGAAACATCAGAGGACAGACACAGATACGCCGCAATCGTACCTTATAGGAGAGTCTCTTTTGCTGCAGGGACGTACGTCTGTCAAATTTCTTAGTTTCTTGGATTATAATTGATGACGACTGGCACGCATAAATATTATACTCCAAAAATCACTTTCATTTATCAATATACATTATTATGCATGAATGTTTATTACGAAATTAACGTTCCTTATTATTAAATTGTTAAATCTTCATTGTTTAATAAATAAACTTTAATTCAGTATTTTTGAAATTTTTATGATGCAATGAGAAATGTATACTAACAATTGAAAAACCAATTTTTAGTACTGGTAATTTTTACCACTGGTAAGTTTTAAAGTATATTTGATTACTTTAAACGTAATAATTTAATCACGCTGATTCCCCAGCCTCTGGGGAATGCTAAAGGGTCCAGTAGTGCAACCCCGAAGATTTCCGCCTTATAAACTTCAGATCCAATCTGTGCCACTACATTGGAGGGAGGGTAAACATCACCTAAGAAAAATATTGAATTAAGCGAGGCTGTGCGAAGCTCCGAGTGAAGGGTGTGTTATGCACACACATACTTAGTGGGAATTGAATTCGAGCTTTTATAATTTTACATTAAGAAGGGGTATCAAAGCGCTGCACTATAAGTGCAGTCATTTCTTGAAAGCAACAACTTCTAAAGAATTTAACTTAATAACCTTTCCTATCGGTAAAAAATTATGATGATGATTATTCGTGCCGACAGAAAATCGACAACAATTGACTCTGAGTTAACTCTGGATAACTTCACTTCTTACTCATATATAAATCGTTTTAAGAAAATATTTCATGCCTAGTGTATTTAATCGAACCTTTTTTTAAACCAGTATTTAACATTTTAAGTTTATATTAAAGAATTTATGTTGTTTTTTGTATCCGTAAGATAAAAATATTAAGAGCATATGTTGTCACCTAAGTACAATAATATTTTATGTAATCCGCCGTTCTTCGTTTCGAAACACCAACAAAGGAAGTTTTCTGTAATTTATATTAATTTCATTAAATAAAAATATACGAAACAAAACACATATTCTAAAAGAAAATTTCCTAATCTTTAATTTACCGATACAAGTTCAAATTTTCTTAATATAAACCATTTCTTTTTCCAAACGACTGTAGCTTCAATTTACAATTTTTTGAGACAACTGAACAAAAATTTTAAAAAGTGGACATACAACATTTTTGCGCTTAGATAATTTTAATGCAGATTGCAAAATAATCAGCTACGAGACTAAAACTATAAAAATATCCAAGAAACTCTATAAAAGACTCTACAAATTCAGAAAGTCTAACAGAAAATATATTTATGAATCGTACTGTACGAAAGGAGTTGAGCAGCGATCGAATCCTGGAGTGTGTCCATGCGTCAGCTCTCGAAGCATATGGCGTGTCGAGAGCGAGGGAGAGAGAAGAAAAGCCTCGGGGCTGTTTGCTAGTGTATGTATCGGCGCGGCATTATGCGAGCTTCATTAGCAACTGCAAACGTTTGCTTTGCAATGCGTACACGCCAGCAACCTATCTCTCTCTCTCTCTCTCTCTCTCTCTCTCTCTCTCTCTCTCCCTCTACCTCATGTGTGCAGTTTACAGGATACACGCTGCAAAGAAAGAGAAAAAACGGAAATGCATTAATTCAGAAAATTAATTTCTTATATTTTTGTACAAACATTTAGATTTTCCGCTGCACTGGTTAATTGTACCATGGGGAAATTTTTAAATAAAAAATCAGTACACTATAATTGATCTGAATAGATTATTAAGTAATAATTGCATTTAGTAGGAGTTTTATTTTCATATAATTTTGTATTACATCTTTTTTGGTCGTCAGTTTTGTCTTCATAGCTCTTGGACTCACGGAACAACTTGGGCACAGGTTCTAAGACAGTTCAAATCTCTGAACAAATATTGAAAATTTATTGAACATTTGTCGTGTCGTG
>JAXIUT010000048.1:17352051-17371414 GCA_035586675.1 Eurytoma californica | reverse complement strand
TCTATATATAAATTGGATACAAGATTTTTCGTTAAAGAAGTGCAAATATTGTGTTAAAAAATATCGTACACAAAAATACTGTACACTATTTAAATATTGCAACTACAAAATATTGTACACAAAAATAGTGTACACTATTTAGATATTGCAACTACAAAATATTGTACACAAAAATAATGTACATCGAAATTCTAAACACGGTTTATGTATTGTTACTGATAAATATTGTACACAAAAATTCGATACAAGTTTTAAACGTCAATAATGAAGTACAAATATTGTTCACCAAAGTATTGTGCATCGTAACACTGTACGCAGTTTAAGTTAACTGAAAAATATTGTACACACACATATCGTACACTGATATTCTGTACAGGTTTAATACACTGTAATTTCGAGGATGATACTGACCACAAATATTTTGTACAGTAAAGGAAGGAACATATTAATTTAAATAACTAATATATTTGTTACATTGTTACGTAATTTTATCAGCAAAAAGGAAAACTGAGAATTTTACGGAAAAAAAATTGAAGAGATAAAAGAAAGCCTCGGGAAATCCACAACTTTTTGTCCCAATTTCTCGTCGGACGAAAAAGAAATCGATAGCCCGAGGTTAAAACACGTAAAGAGGGAAGAAAGCGAGATCCTCGAGGTTCCATTCCATTATAACCTAAGCGCGGAAAAATCGCAAAGTGGTTCTCGTTTCTCTTTCGCCGAAGAACTAGGCACTCCCCAGTCAATGGTTCCAAGTTAATGGATTACTCTAAAAAAAAAGGAAGGAGACGAGGAAAAGGGAGGAGGGGGCGGGCTCGGAGGAGGGGAGGGGGGGAAGAGATCGGTACGGATTCGTATTCGATCCGAGAACACGCGCCGGGTTAAAGCGAAGAAAAAAGGAGGGACAAGAGTGGAGAGCAAGAGAGAGAGGAGAGGAAATGTACAGAGAGTCACATTAGTAGGCACGACGCGCGCGCTGAACTTTAAGAGGGTTGCTTTATCGAGGCGTTTGCTCTACCCTTTAAACCGACTCTCCCCTCTCGCTCTTTCTATCTACTCCTCCATCAACCTCTCCACTTACCTTCCTTTCCTTTTTTTTTTTTTTTTTTTTTTTTTTTTTTTTTTTTTTTTTTTTTTTTTTTTTTAATCTTGCCTTTACTTGCTTATGTAACACTAACAAAAATTTAGCTAAAAGTCTAGAGATATATAGAAGGCTACAGCAGTGATTACTGTTACAATTTTCTCAAAACTATCATTAAATGAAACCAAAACTGTAATTCAATATAAAATGTTTAATTTTAAAAAATTATTGAATTGAAACGTATTAAAGTAATTATTTTGTTTGAAACAAAAGACTAAACTTTAATTGCGCAAAAAATTTATTTGAATCATTTTACCTATTTTAAACAACTTTCTTGAAATTTGTAATTTATTTAAATTTATAAAAATAGTATATATAGTATCTATATGGTGCGTAATAATTTTTGAATTAAATTATGAATAACAGCTGGAAGCTTTAATTTAACGTGCATACAATGGTCTGTGACCTAATACCTTGAATAAAATTATGCAACTACTGAAAAAATTAGTTATTGCTTTGTACACTATTGCAGCGGTTTCTTAAAAAAATAATTTAATTAAAGAATATTTAGTATTTTATAAAAATTCTTGTATGCAATTAATTAATGCGGTTTACTAACTAGTAAGCAAATATAAATTGCTAATCTAAAATTGGACGAAGCGTCCTTTGAACCTAGAAGATATCTAAATCTATCGATCTTGTATCTTCGCTTCTTATAAAGAGTACATCTCAATAAAGATCTATTTTAATTTCTGATCTTAGAGCACAAGAGTAAAATAAATTTGTCTAGGGTCTGAAAAGTCGAATTTTCGAGGTACCATACGTATAATATCCTCAGTTTACCAGGTTCTGAAAGAATTTAATTTACAGTGCTTTAAAAATAACAAATTAAAAAACAACTTTTTTAAAACGCGCTACTCTTTTCAAGAAGCGATGATATATAGAAGTCTCGTTATATGTTGCACATTGTTTTGCCGATGATGAAAATTAAGATTGAGCAGTGTTTAATTGAAGCACTAGTTGTTCATATAAAAGATAAGGTATAATAATTATTGTATATACTTAAGTATCGACATAAACGAAGCATCTTTTGGGGTTTACTGACAACTATTGTGAAGATACAAAATGTTTAATTGGAATTTAATTGTTTAATGTCATGAGAAATCGTGTTCAACTTTCTCGAGTGGTAAACTTACAGGCGGGAATAATCCTCGACTTTACTCCCTTGTTGCATAATGTGCTATTAAGACTAACATCGTCATTTGCGTTTCAGAAAAAAATCGCTTTCGTGTTACAGTTAAACTAGTAAGGAAATGAAAATTAAAGAAAAATTTGAAATTGTAATGAAAGTCACTTTACATTTTCCGCGTATAATTTTTGCCTACTTCAATCTGAAATTCTTTATCAAACTTCCCTGTTACTCCGCGCACCCGATTCAGCCATTTCGCTTTTTTCCTCGGTCCCACCCTTTCCCGGGCGCCTCTGGAACTCTCGGACTTTTCGGCCTTTCTCTTTCTCTTCGTCGCCTCGAGGAGCCCGGGGGGGACGAAACCAAGGAGACCAGATTAGAAAGGAAAGGGGCTGCGAGACGCGGGCCTCCCGAGACTTGCGCGCGCGTCGGGACGTTCGAAGCTAAGTTAGAGATTTCCTTTCTCCCGGCTCCTCCGCCCCCGCCGCCGCTTCGACCTCCCCCCTCTATCCCCATCGCGACGTCTGTGTGTACTCCGAGCGAATTTCACGACGGAGATTTTGCGCGAAATTCGCCGCTCCTCCCTGCTCTTGTCGCATATTGGAAATCTTAATTAAAATTTTTTTTCCCTTTTCCACGCTGTTTTGTTGCTACGGCGCGGTGGCGTTATTTTTTTTTTCAAAGTAAATATAAACTGTAAATTCCGCTTTATTTCTGTTCGTACGTTAAATTAAAAAAATTTTCAGCCAGCAAAATGGTTTACTTCTTAAAACGACCTTCTTTTTTGCACGTGAGCTATTATTGTAAAAAAAAAAACAAAATAGAAAATAAAATACTTTTATCATTTTTAATTATATAGAAATTTAAAAGTGTGTTATCTTTAATTTTATCAATTGTTTTTTTACTACAATATATTAAAAGATATACCGTCACTTAATTAGCTTCTTTTTAAAGAAATATTCAATACAGCTTGCAAGATTCGAATATCAAAAAATACCACTATTCACATCTAACTTTAATTCATTCCGTTAAAAAAAAAACAGTTTTTTCGCCACGGTACCTCGATAACACACTAAAAGCAAATCCCACCGGCGGAGCTCCGAAATATTTAGCGTCGAAAAAAAAGGTGCGTCGAGAGAGGAAAATTCGCGAGCGCGCGACTAACAGATCGAATATTCGCGGCGCCCCGGCGAGAGCGTGCGAGCGCGCCCTGCCAGGCCCGGATTTACAATTCCATCCGAATTTTCTCGTTAATCGGCACCCATAGCCGCGCGCGCATAACGACGTTTCGAAAATTCGCTCTCGCGAGCTTTGCCTTTTATCGATTCAGTACGCCGGGCTATATATATATAGCTCGTCTCATAGTGTGTGTGCGTGTACGCGCGCCTGTTTGTGTCTGCATGTGTGTGTGTGTGTGTGTGTGTGGGTATGTGTGTACGTGTGATATGTGAGTGTGTATGTATATGTACGCGTGAATGCGGGAGTATATAGATATGCGAGTGTGTGTAGTGTGTGTGTGTGTGCGTATGTGTGTGCGCACACACCCAGGAAAGCGTACAGCGCCGCTCGCACACGCGAAATTGATTGCGTTCGTTAATTACGTTCCGTTTATAAAAGTTTTATAGGCCAGGCTCGGGGAGCGCTCTTTGCTAATTTTAAAATCTGAATTCGGTGGATTCTTCGATCGAAAAACGGTCGCGCGCCGAGAATACCCGATTCGGCATAACTAGTACGACCGGAATGAATCGAAAATTTTGCTCGCGTTTTTTTTTCCAAATTTTTTTTCTTTGAACTTCCGCTTTGAATTCATATCGAAAAAGCCCCCCCCGTCGACGGCGTGAAATGACTACGCGCAAAACGTATAGCGCATACGCGAGCTTTCCAGTTCGCGTTATCTTCGCGCAGCTCGCTCTTCGCGACAGTTTAAAGCGAGAGCGTATAAATATATATGCACGGACGTCGAGTCTCGGGGAAAATTTAAAACTCTCCCCTTATTTTTGTAAAGCTACTTCTGAAAATCCCGGACAAAACGAAGTCTAAGCGCGCATAATTTTTGCCCATTCTCCGCGGCGCGGCAGATAAGCCCCGCGGTAACGAGCGCGCCTCGCCTCGAAATTTATGTAACGCAAAATGCGCTTAGTCGCGAGCGAAAGAGAGAGAGAGAGAGAGAGAGAGAGAGAGTGCATAAGAAAATTCTATTCATCGATTTCCGGAGGCTGGAGCGAGCGCCTCTTTCTCCCGTTTAAATTCAGCGCCCCTCTTTCTCTCTCTCTCTCGGGGGCCGACGGCGGCGGCGGCGACGGCGTGCGTCCGCCATCGCTATTGTTTCACCCATGGCCGTCGCGCGCACTACCGGCGTTATCATCCACGTAATCGGACGTCTACTTGCGCGCCCGCTACGCTCGGCTCGCTTTTATTTATGAATCTTAAACTGTCGCGAGATACTCGCAATTCCCGCGGCCCGTTCCTCGCGATTGTTTAATAAACGTTTGCATTACGTATTTTATTCCGCGCGTTTGTTTCACTCGGATGTTAATATTAATATGCGAAATGCAAAATGTCTTAATCCAATTTAAGAACAATAACTAATGGTTAATAAAACTAAAGTTATAGTAAATTATTTGAAAGCCAGACAGGAAGTATTCTATTTCTGTAATAAGATATACAAGATTTATAAGATATAAAAGAAATATTTATATTAAAGTATACATTTTTAATAGATAAAAACGCATCAAAACTTTCACGGGATAAATTCTGGCTTATCACTAATTTTTCGTCGGATCATTAAATGTACAATATCTACACTCATAAAAAGTATCAACACTTTTAAGTGATTCAATAATGGAAAGATTATAAATATGTACTAATCTGTCTTAACAACAAATATTTATAATAAACATTAGTGAACGCTTTACAATGCGTAATTAGTTATTGTTTTTGTATCCAATTTTTCTCATCAATCAGAAATTGTCTTAAATATTTAATAGCTCTTCCACCAACTTCATTCTGGTACTTATAGCTGCTATACGCTTTTTTAAAAGTAGAGCAGAAGTACTGCTCATGCTGATATGTATGAGTCAAATACTATCATTGTTAGAACTAAAACATGCTATTTCATATTATATCTTATGATATATTGTATAAAACAACAGCAATGCAATATTTTTAACAATTTTAATTACATTATGCAATGTTTAAATTTCCTTTAATTTTTCTTTATATAGGTATAAAGTATAAAAAAAGGAAAATTTTAGCATGTTTCACACACTCTCTTTCGTTAATAATTATTTAATTAAATTGAATATATTAATTATTTAAATCAATTTGAAATAAACCATTATTATTCAAGGTTTATAATTATTGCATTTTTATCGTAACTAGAAAAATCCACTGCGGATCGTGCATTTAATTTTTGTTCTTATTACTTCAATAAAATCTCCCAACATTCTTTAATTATTCAACTTGAAATATTAAATTCATATCAAGACATTTTCAATTTTGGCGCCATTCAACCGGATACTTAGTCACTATCCCCATCAAATCGCTTCTTTAAATGCTTCACAACATCCTGCCATCGTTTCTTTAAAGAGAAGGATAAAACCTTTTTCTCCGTATACATAGCCCATTTTAATGTAAATATCAACTTACAAGACCATTTTCCCTGAAATCTATATAATCCAATCGAGCCTAAATAATAATAATCATCCCAACAAATCTAATTACTTTTCCCGTCGCGTAACCCAGTGTTAAATAATTCTCGTTACGCGGCTACGTGCCGCACCAGTTGCAATTAGCCGCGCTGACTCGAGCCCGTCCCGACCGGAGCAGCGCGCGCGAGTTTATTTATTGCCCAAGTGTATCGGCTGTATAACGAGTTGAAAAATAAAAACGGGACGGCCAGATGACGGGAGGCCGAGGGGTACACGTATATATATGTATACATATACATACATATATACACATACGTGTAGGTCGGCGAAGAAAGGCAAAACAAAATCGAAGGGAAACTCTCGTACTGCAACGCAGCCGCGCGCCGGGGCAAAGAGAGCAACGCGCTCGGAGCGAGTCGCGGAGGAGGAGAGCGAGCGAGCGAGCGCAAAGAGGAGGAGGAGAAGAGTAGCCCTCCGATTGGTTCAGAGGCCGGTCGGGGGACCCCGCGCTGCCTCCTCCCGCACACGCACCTACAACGGATCGATACGCACTGCCCCAAGTCCGCCTCGTCCTCTCTCTCTCTCTCTCTCCCTCTCGCTTACACGCGTATACATGCACATGCTCTCCCTCCCTCTCGCTCTAGGCTTCGGACTTTATATATATATACATATATATATATATATATATATATATATGGATCGTATGTACGCTTGACTACGTATATGGAGGATGGCAAACATGTATGTACATACACGAGGGAAATGGCGATGGGGAGAGGGAAAGCTTAACTGGCCTATGTGTTTCTGAGTTTTGATTACAAGTCAATGAAGTAAACAGCCGCTGAGTGGAGAGAAGCTGCAATCGATTGAATCTGCGTTACATCGATTACCGAATTTCGATATAAATTCCTCGGCAGCTACTTTAGTACCAAATAATCATATGCTAGCTGTGATGATTGTTGAGTCTGACGGTCGTTTTACTTGTGCAGAAAATTGGGATAGTTTTCAAAGTAATAATGAGTTCATTCATATACAAAATTATACAATTCTTCTGAAGCACTGAAATTTATGAAAACCAGATATGATGTATGCTTCGTGGACGAATTTATTCCGCTGGATTAGCTGATCACTTTTAAATAAATAATAGATTTTGATAATAAAAAAGATCATGAATTTAATTTTAGTGTTTCCCTACTCTATGATATGAATAAATGAATATTCAGATATTCTAACGCAAAATCAGGGATTTTCTAGAAAAAGAAGCAGAACTCTGAATTACATACTTTGCTGAAACTGTGAGAGATACTTTCACTCATATGAAATATAGAAAGAAGTTAAAGATTTTTACTCAAGTGCTCAATATCAACACTTTTGAATCTCGAAAATGTATCACGTAAACTCGTACATTTTATTCCACGTTCTAATGTACATATTAAAATTACAGATATATTATTATGAACAACATCCAAATAAACTATGGTTTTTGTCTTCAATCTTTTATGGGCAAAATCACGTTGAGAAGAAGTGTCCTAAATTATGAAATTTTATTGTAGCAATGATGTTTAGAATCTTCTAGCTCAAAAAATTCGATGCAATATTCAATGTTCTTTATCTACAAGTAAATGTACTATAACGTACCCTCTAAAGTTGAATAGTCACTTATTCTAAGTCAAAAGCCTTCCACGTGGAAGAAATTTCACGTTAAATATTCAACTTTAGAGGGTAGTTTCAACAAGTCACTGATATTTATAGACTAAAGAAGAGGGGTAGTTTCCCGATCAAAATTAAGTCACACAAGAAAAAGAAACAACTAAGAACACAAAAACAAAAACTACCTTTTAACGTTTTCATTCTTTTGTCAGCTGCAACTTCACAGTGGACTTCAGTTACTTATCACGATACGCAATGCTTTCTTCCTGATATTTCGATCACACATAGCGAATTGTAATTAATCCAATATATGAGTAAATCGCATTCGTAACAGAGAAACCGCAGGTGCTTCATTTTAAAACATTTACTTCGAAACGTTTGAGATACTTCCTACTATCGAACGTCGCACATTATCCCCACCGGAAAGCGAACTGGTCAGAGTAGAAAGTACCTTCACATCTGGTATTCAGAGCTCACGTTACCGTAATTCTTAAACATTTAAACGACACCGCCGGAAAATAACGCGGATCTCATTGGGCCCTCGCAGCGGCGAGATAAAACAGACTTCCCCGATTAAACGGTTATACAAAACGGCCACATTAAAAAGACACCGAGGCAGCGTCAAGTTCGTAGCGCGTAAAAGATATCCAAATCAATCCCTTGTCTTCCCTTTAAAGCTTAAACAGTCGAGTCAAGTTGGGAAGTCTCTCACGGGCGGAGGCCTAACAAAAGTGAATCGCCCGCGCGAGGGAGAGGGGGGAGGCTTCGAGGGAGAGAGCGAGACAGAGGGACTAGCGCTGATTTATTCAAAGTGAAAGTTGGTCGGGCGTTGCACAAACGGCACCGAGCGACAAAGACGCGCGGCCGAAAGTTTGCCGGGCGTCTGTCTCTCTCTCTCTCTCTCCCTCTCTCTCGTGCCTCTCGCTCGCTCCGGAAGCACGGCCACTTTTGATCGAGCCATTTCGAAATTGCGCCGAGAGAGCACTCGCCGGGCGAGAGTGTGAGTGCACGTATAGGCGGCCATTGGCATTAAGGCAGGGACCTATATCGATTCTGCGGACTGTCAAGGGGGCGGGGGAGTGAGGCTGCGCTATTCAGAGACGAGTCGCGAAATGGGATATCATCCCGATTGCCAACCTATAATAATGTCGACTTGTTCGCTGCTTTTAGTTTCGCTCTTGGGTTCTCTTTTTTTTGCGGCTGGCATTTTTGCGGAGACGCGGTTGCGATGACAAATCTTGGCGTTTAATTTTAGTGGATGGGGGATTATAAATGTGGGGATGATGGGTTTGATTGTTTGATTAGTGTCTTTAGGTATTTAGTGTAATGGAGTCGTCATTTTACTCTTAAAGAAACTTATACTCACTTCGGACAAGTGATGAAGCTGCAAGTGACGATGATTATACTTATATACAGCTCGTATATTTTGATCATATCTGTAATTTGAATCTGGAAAAATAAAAATTATACTTGAAAATATTTGAAAAATCACTTATTAAATAATAATTAATTATTAATAATTGTAATTGTGATTACATTATCAGCTCTAAATATGAATATGTGAAATTTGATAATTGAACCTTTTACGCATATAAATAGTGAATAGTCATATTCAGAGTTTTAATGTACCTATACTTAAAATTTGCTTATATTTCATGACCATTCATTTTAAAACAAACATTTTTTACAGCATAAATAATAAAATAAAATAAAATATGTTTTTTTTTGTAAATATGTTTCCAGATACAAAAGAATTCTAACTCTTACAAAATTTGATATCATGTTCTCGAAAGTAAACTCATATAACATAGTTGTAGGGCCTGTTTGAACCATAAGTTGGAAAGAATTAACAGTGGTTTTTAGATTTATCCAATTAAGTTTTGTTAAAAAAATTGGGCCAAGATAGTGGCAGTAGCAAAAACTGTAGTTAATTAAATAATAAATATATGCGTGAATTCACGTTAAATACAAATAGTAAGTGAGTTGTGTACTCTTTTAAACAAGTTAATTAATAAGTTGATTATACTCTTAGTCAAAATATTCTGACGTTGAATGTACTTATTAATTAACGCATTAGCTCATTAATCTATTCAGTCTTTTTATGCGAGTTGAAGCTTGTAAACTGACACTGCAATCGTGACTGGACATAAAAGTGTAAACAATAAAAGAACCAGAGAGATGGAAGGTAATGGAAAAAGATATTAGATCATACAAATTCAACCTTTGTGAAAAACAAATTCAATATAGAAGTATAATAATATTGTTAATATTTGATACAATTTCAAGAGTATGATCAACGTTTGTGAATTAAAATTCATCTATCGTCACGTGACTAAACTGATGATTGATAAGGTGTTTAACGTATACTGTACTTTTGTAATGTATTGTTTATTAAACAATGTTACTTATTATGAAATTAATTTGCAGTGCTTGAGAAGGGCAACGAACTTGTTGCCGAAACGTTTTACATTAGTCAATACTAAACAAGTATCATCATTATTCATCGATAATTTCGGCATACTTGATCAAAATTTAATAAAATAGCATGTGAAAAGAATGGTTTAAAACAGCGTGCAATATGTATCTCTACAAAGTACCGTAACTATATTCATGCTGTTCAATTTTCTGTAAAAAATCAAACTAATTACACTACTTCCTCTAACTATTGTGTTTTACTTTTAATGTACTTCTGTATTTTATTTTTATATTTTTCTTGTGTAATTCTGGTGGAAAAGTAAAGTATACTTATATTATTATTATAATATACTTATAACTACGAAATAGCTAATTTTTTACGATATGCTAAATTTATAGCTATAAATATAGCTATAATACCATTAATAACGACACGAATTCTGCCTATAATTTTGTCGTCTAATTTATTATATTTGATAAATTAGACAAAATTAAATGTTCCTCTCAGTGCAAATAATAATCAATTTTAAAATAAATTTTTGACTATTTATTAAATTTAAACAATAATTGAAGTAGCTTACAATTAGAAAGCTTTATAGTGCGGTTATGTTTCTCGTTTAAATAGCCTTCAGCAGCCGAGAATACTTTAAAAATATTAACGATAAATTAGCTAGTTTCTAGCTATAAAATAGCTAATCGTTAGCTAATAAAAGTTAGCTAATTATTAATACCTTGACTATAAAAGATGCTTTATTTTCCACCAGGGAATACGAAAAAAAATGAAAAATTAGAAAATAAATCCACGATGTAAAAGAATCTCGAATTGTCAATCCTTTTCCGAAAAAAATGAAAGCACAAAAACGAAGTAATCCACTTGCATGGACAAAAACGAGCCCCATTCAGCGCGTGACACCCCAGTAGATCCCTTTAACAAGCCTCCCGTTAACCGGGCGAGATGCTAAGAAATCGCCCCGATATAAATCAACGACGTATAAGCGCAGCCTCGCGGCCGATACAAATGATCGCACTTGGCCCGGCGCGAATTAATCCACCTCCTCCGCCGTCGTCCGGCCTGCCGTGCGCGCCTCGGGGGCTCAAAGGGCCCGTAGCCCCGGTGACAAAACGCCGGGGCGATCGGGGCAGCTAAAACCTCATTAAGCCGAAAGTGAATCGTCGAGGGCCGCATTCACCGGGCGAACAACGAACGTCCTCGCGGAAATGATGTCGATCGAGCGCAACCGCCTGCCTCAATGGGACGCGGCGGCGCATTTCTCACGGGGATCGGGGGGGTCGACTCGGACACCGCGCCGCTCATTTTTCACGGCTGACCGAGAATCACGCGGTCTAATCCAATTGACGAGGAATATGGGACACAATACCCGCGGTCGTGCCTGTGTACGCTTTTTTTTTGTTTCCGCAAAACGACAATCTTCCCGCATTCCGCATTAGGAGCGCGGCCCATTGTCTCTGCGCCGCCTGGTCAAGTCCGCGCCCCTCCTACGCCGGGGACGATAGCGGGCCGCAGTCGCCGCGTGACATTATTAGCTCCCGGCGTTTACGTAACGACCCGTGAATGCGAGATAGACGGCCCTGATAGATATGCCGCAATTAATCGTCCGATGACGACGACGACGGCGGCGCACGAGAAATCGTCGGGGAATGACGTGATGAATATCCATCTTATCTGCGAGGTGCCTCTTCCTAGCGGCCCTTTTTTTCCGGCCGCTGCCCACGCGGCTGGGGTGGGTAACGAGCTTCTGGAATTTTGTGTACGCGATTAGAAGTGATAAATTTGCTAAACGACCTGCCGAGGAGATGTCGGCGCGGCGCGGGCTGCTCCACTTTTTGCTAAGGCTGTCGCCGATGTATCGCGAATGTCTGCGATAGTTTAACTAATAGTTCAATTCGGGGTTTTTAGTATTCGTTTTATCGTAGAATTAAGCGAACGCTTGTGAAATTATTATGAACCTCTAAAGTGAATAGTCACTTATTTAACATGAAACATCTTTCCACTTGAAAGACTTTTGACTTAGAATAAGTGAATATTCACTTATTCAACTTTAGAGGGGACCTATTAGTTCGTTTTATGAGTTATCCGTACAATATATTTTCAGGATCTTTGATTAGAGAGTTTTTTTGTATAATAAAAAAAAATTTTTTTTAAACATCAAATTACGGTAAATTTTTGTTGGTCCGGGATTTCAAAACTTTTGAGAGAAACGGAGAGAAACTTAACAAACTTTTTGTTAAGTTTAGCTGCACCTAATTTTTTTCTATGCAAGTTCTTCAAGATTTTTAAATAATTTAAATTTTATAAACTTTGTTTCAAAATCATTTTAATGTTCTAGTAACAAGATTCTGAAAAATATTCGCTAAATTTCGGGTAGAAAATTTTTGCTAATAAAAAATCTGCATTTTGAAGCTGTATTTACTTATTTATACACTGAAAGAATTTTTCCGTCAAAATTACGGTGAAACTCACCGTAAAAATTATGAGAAAAAACGTAATCGTGGAACGGTTCGCCAAAATTTTTACGGAAAAATCATTGTAAATTTTACGTGGAGCTTGCATGATACGCAAAGCTCCGCAAAAATTACGGTGATGTTTCCATAAAAATTACGAAGCTTTTCTCGTAAAAATTACGAGCTTTGCCTGTAAAAATTACGAAATTTTTCCCGTAAAAATTACGAAAATTTTCGAATTGTGCAAGCTCTGCGTAAAATTTACAATGATTTTCCCGTAAAAATTTCCATGATGACAAACCGTCCCACGATTACGTTTTTTCCTATAATTTTTACGGTCAGCTTCACCGTAATTTTTACGGGAAAATTCTTTCAGTGTATCTGCACTCACGAAGGGGTCTTTTTTACGTTCCATTACATTCCCCCCACTCTGCTAAATGCTGATACCTCTTACAACTCCCCCTCTCTCTTTCTTTCTTTTTGTTTTTGAACCAATGTAGAGGAGTACGTGTATAAAAATACTTTTAAAATTCATTCATATTATAAATTTTACCACTGGATGGGAGATCAATCCCCCTAGCAAATTTGCAATCCATCGGCCCTCTTTCTAAATTCTTTACTTGCCTTCATGCGATCCCAAGTAAAAAAAAATATACCTATAAACTATACATAATTTATACATTGTACATTGTATATAGAAATGGAGAAGCATAATTTATACATATTTTATACATAATCTATTTACAAAATGTGTATAAATTATATATAAATTATGCTATTCTAATTCTATACACAAGGTACTATGCATATATTATACATAGCTTAGATCATTTTTTTTTCTTGGAATGTCCGCTAATGAGTTGTTCTGTTTGTATTGCACTGGCGATGATCACATGGTAGGCTGTAGTAAAAAAAACAATCATTTTTTAACTTATTTTTATACACATATTTATCAATTTCATTTAAAAATGATTTCCAAATACGCGTTGAAGCGTAGCTTCTAACGACTGGTCCGACGTCAAGCAGCTAAATAAGGTACTGACGTATTTCGTATTCAAATTCGAAAGCATCCAACAATGACGTCACCACGGCGTAGTATATATAGCGTACAATCTTGACGTTTTAAATGTAGCGAATTAAAAACTTTGCTATTTTCGTGAACGTTGTTCACAAAACTTCACGTTATCGTCGCAATTTTTTGAAAAAAAAATCTTTTAACTATTGATTTAAAACATAAAAAAAAATTGTACGTACATTTTCGATTAATAATTCCTTGAAACCATGAGGTAATCTAACGACTTTTCTGAAGGGATAAAAAGGACGCTTTAAACCGCATTATCTCTCATCAACCTACTTTTCTCCCCTTTAACGACGGAACAGCCGAAAATGCTCCTATTGAATATCCCGCTTGCCCGACCGCAACACTTACCCCTCCGTTTCTTATTCAAAGCAGCAAGATTTCCATTTTTTCCTCCTTTTTTCCCTCTCTCTCCTCTCCTGACCCATTCGTTGTCGTCTACGTCCGGGCGGATCGTCCATCACGATAGCCTTCGAGCCCGTGACTTTAGACGCCGACGCCGCCGCGTCGATGATAAATAACGTGACGGAACATTATCCATATCTCGTTATTATCTGAAAATATCGTGCGCCGACGTCTTTTTACGAGGTGTCGACTTTGTCGTAAAAAAATAAGAAAAACTTAGCTCTTTTTTTATTTCAAATTTTTTTGCTACAGGAAATACCCAAATGCATAGATTTGATCATAATTATTTTGATATTGCAAATGTGTTTACTTTACAGTCAAATCGTTGCATAGATATAGAGTGAGGGCTTGTATACTAAGCGACACTTGAATTGGTAACTTCCGTTTCGCTTGTTCCTAAGTTTTGTCCATGCTTTCAGATTGGTTCTCGAGTAATATCTAAGTATCATCATTGGTCAATGAGTCATATAAGACTAGTGGTAGAGATGTTACCGATTCAAGTCGCAGTGTACATGTATAGCATTTGGCTGATGTTGCCAATACTGTTTTATACCTGTTCTGAACAATGCCCCTCAGTAAAAAATCGATTCCATTTTATGACCAGTAACAAGATTATTTAAAAAATGGACCGAAATGGACCATTTTTAGTCTTGTAATGATATGCTTTATCCACTGGTTTCAAGCATTAATTGAATTATTGCCTGGAACTTAATATACTAACTTAGTTTTGATCTCGTGTTTATAGGAAGAGAAAAATAAAAATCCTTATGGATTCAGTTTAGCAATTCTTCCATTGGTATTGTGAATAATAGAAAGGAATTTTTACATCAACTTTGAATATTATAAATGTTTATAAATAACTTATGAATCTAAATGTTATTCTTATAGCCTCAAAGCTAAAAGAACATTGTTCAAAAGATTTTAAACATTTTGAGGTTATTTTGTCTCTACTTTTAATTGGCTAAAATAAAATAATTTACTTTTGGCTGCTATTTAGCTTGTTTATGGTTTTTCGCGGCACATTCTCATAACATGCCGTGTAATGGGCGAAAAAACGTTTCATGTATAGTTGTAAACAAGACAAGTAGTCATACCTATAGTAACAACACATGATACCCATTTTTAATGGGTCACTTTTTACCTACTCGCTGAGATATCAGCGGTCACTACTTGAAAGTATCTCTAGCTGTAACGTCGGATTTTATTCTACTACGTTTCGATGAAAACGTACTATTATGGTTCCCTCTTATATTGCTATCCCTCTCATACTATATGCTGTCACGCTAAATTAAATTTTAAATTCATTATTTTATTTTTCTTTATACTTCTTGTCTTTCTATTTGCTGCACAGAGCTTTTTAGTCCATTTAACGAGTAAATAAATAAATAAATTTCCACATTTTTCTCGCGTACAGTTTGCGGACGACACGGGGAAAAAAAAGCACGCGTCAAAAAAAAAGGAACAATCGAACGAGCCGCTTGTAAAACACGAGCTCCCTCTATACATCGCCCCTCCCCTCGGCGCGAATTCAAAAGTTGCATAACACTCGTAATCCGCGTGTTCAGCGCGCGGATAACGGGGCCGCTTTTGGCTGTGCACATCCCGCGGAAATCTAGGCAGAGCGCGGGAGAAAAAGCGCGCGTCTAGCCTCGGGAAAGCTGTCCTCCTCAGCGGCGTATAAATCACGCGACGCCCCCGCCTTTTTTAAAAAGGAGCCGCCCGCGCAAAGGGGTGAGCGTGTGAGCGACGTAACCCCACCTCCCGCGAAAAAAAAAACGAGTCGAAGCCGGAGAATAAAAAAATAAAATAAAATAGAGAGGAGAGAGAGAGGAGGAAACGTGACGAGCGACAAACCGCTCGCCGGTTTACATGCCGCGGTCCTGTGTATATGCCGGGCGGCGGCTTTTGTGCGCGTCCCCCCTCACCTTTTTCTGATCCTCTTTATCTTTCGCGCCGCGCGCGGTTTGCGCTTGTTTAAATTCACTCTTCTTCGCTTCGTTGCAGCGGGCGCGCGCGTTTTCTTTGGGAATTTTCCCGACGACTGTTAATACTACAAGTGTTTGTTGGATTCGAGTGGATAAAATATATTTTTTTAATTGAATGCAGGTGTTAACAATTTTTTAAGTTTGGAAAAATTAACTATACGGGGTTCATGTTATTTCGTAAAAATTTTATATACTTTATTCGAGAATCAATTATATGTCGTCATTCCTAAAGAAGAAAAGCACATTTCATTTCTTCCCAACGAAAAAAAGCACATTTCACTTCTTTCCGACCAAGAAAAGCAGTTTTCAAAATTTTGCCCCGAAGAAAAGCACATTTGGAAATTTTCAAGTTTTTTTCGCGGAAATCTCGCAAAATGTGTCTTTTTTGTGGGTCTAACAGCACAAATTTTCAAGAGGGCGTTTAAAAAACGGTTTCAAAACGTTTAACATTTTTGAACAATGTCGGTTGTTCAAAGGGGAAACTTACAAAATGCACTTTCTTTCACTGGAATCTCGTGAAATGTGCTTTTCTTCGCGGGGAATCGCGAAATGTGCTTTTCTTCGCGGGGAACTCACGAAATATGCTTTTTTCTTCGGGCTTTAAAAATGAGAAAAACGAAAGAAAAGTGATACTTTTCCTTTCTTAAACTTCCACGAATATAACAGCATTCGACTTGTTTTTGTGTTTAATGCAGTATGTCAATATTTAATTCGATAATTATTATTAATAATTACAACTATTGAGAATTGTGTACCTCGAGAATAAACTCAGAAAACCCTCTGTCTAAGTAGTTCAGGTGATAGAGATTTCGAGTGGACCAAACGACATACTGTAATTGTTATTTTTTACTCCACTTTATTTAAATCTCATAAAAAAGAAAACAATTCTGAGATCTTTTAGTCAAATTTGTTATTTAATTATTTGTTTTTGGTTTATCGAACTAGAAGTTGAAATTTTTTAAATTATAAATAAGTAACCAAAAAATCAGTGCAAAAGTATAATCCCTTAATTGAAAATAGTGCCAAAACTACAAAAATCATTTTTCATTGAGTAAAAAAGTTATTTTGCAAAAATCAATATTAATTTTACAAAGTTTTAAAAATTCAATAGGTAGTGAAGTTGCCTTTTTATTTATCCAGCAGTCAATAAAATTGCTTTTTTGCTGACTGGTCAACAAAGAGTTCATTATACTTTAGGTTCGCTTTTCACATCGAAAAACCGGTAAAATCAGGTACGTGATAAAAAAGTATAATTATATAAAAAAAATACTTGAATAAAATTAACTATTTCCAGTTCATAAACTATAACTATTTTTCTTAAAAAATAATGCGCGAAATTTAAAGCCAATAACATATTCAAATAAAAATATGAAAGACACGAAGAACCACAGCAAATGCGACCCCGGGTGACGATAATGGTACAGGATGTGACCTGAGGAGGGTCGAGGTTGACTCGGGCAATCGTGCAGTACTAAAAAGGGACACGAAAAATCCCTCGGCGTATAAAAAAAAGAGAAGTAGCTCAACGATAGTCGCGATATCGCGTCTTTGTGAGCGGAGGACGGGGGCCTTTAGCGATTATTTACCTACAAAGGAGGACGGAAGGGCTGCAGAATCAAACTCGGCTCTATCTTAATAGCATCGACAAAGGATGCGAGCATCCCTTCGGCTTTTTCTACCGACGCCCTTCACTCATGCGCGCGCGCGTCCGCAGAACCGCGTTATGTCACATTTAAAGATGCGGTCGAATTTTAGAATGAGAGATGATTATATTGATTTTTTTTATGGCGAGTTGAATAACTATGTGGCTTATATTGCATATGTGATGGGTAATACGCAAATGCAACAGAGATTATGAAAAAAAATACAGATTTTGGTTGTAACTTTCCACTTTTTTTTTAAATGCAAATCTCTTTTTTTTAAACATATTTGAATATGAATATCAAAAAAGTGAAGGGAATTCAAATCGTTATTCCCGATATCCATACTCAAATGTGAAAAAATAATTTGTTTTCAAAAGGAAAAATAATAATTGTCGTAAAAAAATTGGTTTAAAAAAATTTTGTATTGTTTTAATCACCCAGAGATTACTATACGAATACTACCTTAATTAATTTGCTAATGCAGTACCCAAGTTTATTATTAACATAGAACCGTGATTATCTTAGTAAATAAATAATTAATTAATTTAAACGCTCTTAGGACAGTAACTAACTGGTATGTTAAATATATTAATTTTTTCGGAAATAATCCGTAAATACTTTTAAAGAAGGCAAAAAGGTTTTTCGAAGATATTTCTTATTTCTCTTATCCAGTGAAAATTTGAATACAATAGGTAATAATTTAAATAATGAAAGAAACCAGTATATAGCTGTTTTAAAGTACTGAAAAGTATGTAAAAAATTATAATTAAAAAATTTTATTTTTCAATTTAAAATTTAAGCAGAACAGTTAATTGGAGACAATAATAAATAACTGTTTTCTTTTCTCGACAAATGTTAACTTTTATAATAACTGCTTTCTTCAATTTTCAATTACATTTTAATCACTTTTGTAATATTTTTCGAAATTGCTTGGTTTTAATTGTTAACGTATTTAAAAAGGTTTTTTAGCGCATTTAATCCAACCAATAATATAGCATAAAATTTTTATATTGTGATAAAAAAGGTAATCGTAATGAATATTTCCTTCTTATTACAACTCGCCACAGCCTCCTGACGATCAGTGGAGCATTAAAAAAAAGGAACAAAAGGTGGCGACCGAGAAAATTCCGTTTCCTCAATTAACGAATATCAATTTAAGTTTCTCGATTAATTAAGAAATTGATCCAAGCCCAGCAGTTCCCCTTTTGCCTGCAGCGCGATTAAAATTTTAATTCCCATCGAGGCGACTCACGCCGGGGCTCGAGTACTTACATCAATAAGTATTCAGGCCAGATCAGCGGAGGAGCAATCGAACGCGTTAAATTCGATTTGCCCCGTCTTCCTTTCAAAGAAGACGCGGCCGAGAGGCGAAAAGTCGGACGCGGGCAAAAGTCGCTCGCGAGGTAAGTAAAAGAGAGAGAAAAAAAAGTGAGCCGCTCGCGACGATCGGCGAGAAAGGGAGCGACGGAGATGAAAAAAAATCGGATGCACACTTTTCCCGAAAAAAAAAGTCTCCATCTCCTGACGTAATTTCCCGAATGCCCGAGGGGGCACGGCACGCCGCATAATTAGCATGAGAATAATGGCGCGCTTTTCTTAATCAAAACTTTTAAATAAGATTTTTCAGTGAGATCTCCTCTCGCTCGGACACGTTCTTCCTTCTCTTTCTCCCTCCCTCACTTCTCGCTCTCTCTCTCTATATATATATATATATATCTATCACTCTATATATATGTATCTCTCTCTCTCTCTCTCTCTCTCTCGCTCTCTCTCTCTCTCTCTCTCTCTCTCTCTCTCTCTCTCTCTC
>JAXIUT010000048.1:17334115-17344348 GCA_035586675.1 Eurytoma californica | reverse complement strand
GTGTGTGTGTGTGTGTGTGTGTGTCTGTGTGTGTGTGTGTGTGTGTGTGTGTGTGTGTGTGTGTGTGTGTGTGTGTGGGTGTGTGTGGGTGTGTGTGTACATTCTCAATGCCGAATAATTTTACAAAGTTGCGCTCGATGATAAGCAATTACGCTAATGAAATTACGCGTCGAACGGCGGAAAGAAGTAATCTTGACGCGGAATTAATTTCGCGCATGTTCCATTAAAACGGCGCGAAATCGTTCCTGAAAACGGGCAATTTCATAGTTCAGGAATTAAAAAAAAGGGGGGGAATGGAGGAGAAGGGAGGGGGGAAGAAAGAGACGTGGGCAGAGTGTACGCAGAGAGCCGGCGGGACGGGTCTTCGAGGTGTTTAATAAAGATAATGCCCTAGATAGGGCTGGTTCGGGACTCCTCTCCGCCCCCATTTAACTCACTGCGCAAGTTTTTCTCCCGTGAATGCACTGAATGCTTTTTCTCCGCACCCAACTCTCTCTCCCTCTCTCCCTCTCTCCCCCTCGTACTCCCGCGTCCGCACGAGCGCCTATATTTATATATATACTTTCACTAGTTCCTTTCTCTCCTTCCTTTTTTGTTCTCCTCGGCTTCCCCTTCTAGCGGGCGAATTTTTTTTTTACCCGAGTAAGCCGAGTCTTCTTCGCGCATTTTTCCGGCTTAACCTTAGTCGCTTGCAATTTCAGAGATAAACTCGACCTTTACTCCGGCTGCGCTCGCGAAATGTGTTCCGTTTTTTTTTTTATCAGTTTGCAGAGTGCATATTGAACTGCACCTTTTTGCTGTGATAAATTCGATATTGTCGAAACTAAATGTAATTAATTTTGGTTTTGAAATGCACGCATATACTCATCTCTTACGAAAATAAGCTATAGGACCAAGTACAGCTACACGCAGAAAAGTGTTGTACTAGAAATTACTATAATTTATACTAAAGTGTTGACAAACTCGAAAGATAAACAAAAAGTATAAAATATAATGACTAACTAATTTTACTATATTGTAGTATCATTTTATACAACTATGTAGTAAAATTTAATATAAAACTTAAAAAATTTACCGCTCTCTAATTTTTTTTGTTTAGTTTTTGAGTTTGGCCTCGTTTTAGTGTAAAGACTTTTTCTTCGTGTGCAAAAACTCCATGAAACTACTAAAAACTATTGATAAACTACTTGATTCCAATAGGAAATTGACAACAATTAACTACATTTGGAAGTATTTCTAAGTAGTTTAGCTATAGTTGCTAGTAGTCGAGTAGTTTGTCAGTATTGGAATTAAGTAGTATGTCCGTAATATGTCAGACATGAAGTTCTGAAAATAGTCTTTTCAGTAGTTTATCTTCGTAGGAGATAAATACCGTGTGGCGTTTAACTAACAATTAATTGACACATAGACATTAAAATCGTGGAACTCAAGTACATTTACTACACACAAGAATAACGTCACAATTTTTAAAATGAAGAATTACGCAAAAACAATCATTGTATAATTGACAAAGTGATATTGTATAATTTTTGCAGTGAACTTCACTATTTTACAATAGAAAAGTCGTACATGTTATTGAAAAGATATTGTTCGTCTATCGATTTGCATACTTTTTAATACTTAAAAATCATATAGGAAGCTACAACGAAAACGAAGAAATACATTGATCGATATGTATGTACTTTATTAATAAAAAATGGTAACAACTCTCGTTTCCAAGAATTGCATTATCCACTTGTTTTTTGACCAAAAATTTAAAAAAGTAGTGATTAGCGCGCGTTCCGCGCATTTTGCCGCTGAACTATGAAATTGGCTGCTTCTCTACCTCTATTCCATTTCTTTTTCGTTCCTCTCCGTTGTATCAACCAATGAATTTTTTGATAACGCTCTAAATTTAATCTACGTTCGATATATCGCCATTTCCCTTTTATATAAATGCAATTTCAAAAAGAAAGTTATAATAAATGGCGTTATATAAAAAATGTGTGTTGTTGAATATAAAGGAAGATATGCAATCTCATTTGAAAACGCATTATTCATGAGGCTATAAATTACATTTAAAAAAATGTTCCATTTGTTCTAGATTATTTTATAAAAAGAAGTGTAAATACGCTTTTAAAAGAGCAATTATGAATAAACTGACTGTAATAATCACGGTAAATTCTTACTCGCCCGTTTGATATATAATCCACACTCGAACCCTCTCGCCGCTTTTACGTATCCACAAAACAAAGCGACTTTATTATCCATCTTCCCGCGAAGCGGGGTATATCTTCCAGCCGATGAAAGGCCTAATTACTATATTCACGAGGCGCTTCTCCCCCCCTGCAGCGAAGCGGCTCGCCGCGGCAAAGGGCCTCCCGGGCTTACGCATAAATAAACATTTTTAATCATGCGGATCGCGGCGATTCCGCGCGGAGGCGAGGAAGCCGCAAAGAGGCGGCTGCATGCACCTCCTCGACCTCGCGGTGGGGGCTGCAAAAAAAAAAGAAGAAAAAAAAATCCGGGGGTTCCCCGAGGAAGAAAAAGGAGCCGCGAATGCGCCCGATGAAAGGGGGGCCGCATCGGCCGGCGGATCGCGGTGTAAGAGCCCGCGGGCCAATGATGGGCCCCCGTACAATGGCGCGCGGCTTTTCAGCGCCGGGCGATTCCTCCGTGCGTGGGCAGCGCGAATGGAACGACAAGGCGAGGTGCGCGGGCTCATCAACTAATGGGCCGCGCGCGGAGCCCAACCGACTCCGGCTGCTACTCTTTTCGCCGGGAGCGGCGCAGAAAGCGCCGGCGGTTGTCGATTCCGCGTGCTTCCGAGCTGCCCATTCAGAGGAGCATATTAGCGCCCGCGAGATAGTCGCGGAGGTCGAGGAGCCGACTTTTTGGATTCTGACGGTCGATCGCCTGATTTGCGGAATTTTGCTGAGGCCCGCGAGAATTTGAACTGGATGATCAGTTGTGACGAGTGTAACTGCTAAATTTACTTTTGATTTTAATTTCTACTGGCAAAATCCAGTATTTCTCAGCTGTACACTGAAATAAAAAATTATTGTTACTAAAGAAATCTTACTTGATTCAAGTAACATTTACTTCAATTAAAGTAATATTTACTTGAATCAACTGAAATTTACTTAAATAAAGTAACGTTTCTTTACTAACAATAAGCTTTTTTTCAGTGCATTTATTTACTAATCATGCATTAGAAAATTTTAATTTTAATTTAGGTTATCTAGAAGCTTTTTGAATTCTGGCGCCATTCAAACGAATATATTCATGAACCAATCTAATTGCGTTTTTAAATGTTTCACAACATCCTGCCATCATTTTTTAAAGAGAGGATTAAGGATAGTGTGTATTTCTATAATGAAAAATGGACAAGTAAAGATCACTGAAAAGAAAAATGAAAAAATTACTACTTTTTCTAGAGTAACTTACTTAATTTTTTAATTGTCTTCAGATGTCAGGAAATTAATTAATTCATTGAATTTATTGTAAAAAAAAATTCAATTAATTGAATCACATTCACAAGTTTGTAAGAATTACTATACAATATTTAAAGGAGTGAGAATTTTTTATGTGAAATCTTAAAATTACTGTGTTCTTTCTAGATTTGGACTAATTAGAAAATTGAGCCACTCTAAATTCCGATTAGCTCAGTTTCTATTAGAACTCAGAGTTAACAGTTACTCGTTTGATTACTCAAAAATTTATATATCTGCTCAATTTTAACTTAATTGCTTTTGCTGGAGAATTTTTCAATAATTTTATTACAGGTTTATAAAATTTATTTATTAATTTCTGTAGACGGTACGATATTACAATTAAATTCCCAAAGGTAACGTAGTTAAAAAACTAATTCATCTCTCGTAACTTACATAAAAGTAACATTCAATGTTGATTAAATGAAAATTTGTACTATTGTTTTATATCGCCCAATGAAGAATTGATATCCATAGAATCCATAAAAATTTGTGTATACAAGAATTTTGACCACAAAATAAAATTGCTGCAAATAAACGGTGCATAGTTTTCGTAATATTACATCTCAATATATATTCACAAATCGTAGTTCTTAAAATAATTCTTTGTAACAGAAATTCCTCAAAATCAAAGTACCGCGCTCACTTCCAAGCAACTCTGTAAATATGAAAATTTGAAATTCGTCCAGATGCACATATTTAATGTTAAATGTCGTTCACTTATCGAATAAGTGAACGGCTTGTAACGTAGAATACGTGCATATTCACTTATTCGCACGTGAAATCCGTGAGTTTCACATATTCATATTTAGAGAGAAAGAATTTGTTAGCCTGAAATAATCCTCTTTTGCTAATAACGCGAACTAGTCCTCCCGCATCCCGTAGCCTTGGAGCGCACGCGCTTGAAACGCGTGCGTGCGCAGCCGGCGAGCGAGGAAGTAGGGTTGGCCGTACGCAGCGAGAGGGTGGAATCGGAAGGAAGGATTCGCATAAATCCACCTCCCTTTGGGTTCGACTCTGCGAGAAGCCACCCTCGCACGTCCCAGGCGCGGACCATGAATATTGATCATTCCCTATTCTCCGGCGAACACACGCTCCCCTCCCTCTTGCCCCTGCCCCCTCTCGTAGGCCAGAGAGCGTATATAGTATCCTCCTTCTTCGGGACATCTTCGTTCCGCAGGTTGATCCGCACGCGCCACTTCGTCATTTTCCTAAGGGGGAGACTGCGTTGGACTTCTTTCCTCCGCCTGTGCGGATTTTAATGTCTCCCCTCCGCAGAGCGCCGAGTCATATTGTCGCTCCGCTTTCATTATCCTACTTCTTTGCAGGGATTTCCCGTCGGGGGAGGCATTTTTGCCGAATGGTCTGATTGTTGCGCGTCGGCTGCCTCTTAGCCGACTTATTAAACTATTCTCGGTGTACTTAAGTTTGTGCGTATTGTATACCGTACTTTTAAATATTTATTATTTGACTTTTTGAATATTTTGAAGTGAATATGTTCAATTTCACGAAAATACTCACTATACAGTTAAATTAGTGATGTGATACTAATTTGTAATGATCTGGTAATTATTAAGTTGTGTGGTTAATGCAGTAATTCAAATAATAGTAAAAATTATAGTAAAACACGGAAAAGAACAGTGTAACAAATTTTACTAGAAATTATTAAACGTGGAGGAAAGTCATAATACGTGATAAAAATTAGGATTATTATTTTTCAAAAATTTAGTATTTTTTTGGAAAATTACCATAATAACGACTACTTTTTCAAAGGATTATATACTAGTATTTTTCTCATGTTTCCAGTACGGCCTTCATCTCAAATGATTTATAATATCCCGTGTAAAAAAATTTAGTCTGGCAAAAGTCTAACAATAGTCTATGTATAAGCCAGACTTGATAAAATGTTATCAAAGTCTGGAAAAAAGTGTAGCAAAAAGCTTAGCACTATTTGTTAGACTTTTTGCCATACTTTCTACCAGACATTTTTTTTTTCGTTAGATCTAGCTAAAAGTCTAGCACTATTTGCTAGACTTCTTACCGTACTGTGTACCAGACGTTTCTTTTCTTAATAAAATTTTATCAAGTTTGGCATAAAGTATGGGATAGTCTCCATAGCCAGACTATTGCCAGACTTTGGCCAGACTAAATTTGTTTACACTTGATTTTCCTATTTATTTTATAGTTAATTTCACCAGATATTTTTCTTTGATAAAAACATTTTCCCCTAATTTACCAAATGCATTCAATTTTAATTATTTAATCATAGATAAGTACATTTTTAATTACCAACATTTTTTGGTAAATTTTTATTCAAAGTGTATTTTTTTTCTCATTTATTACTGGAAAAATTAGTAAAATTTCCACTTATTCGGCATTTAGAGTATAAACGAATAGACACTTATTCTATGAGAAAATAGTCTTTCACTTAATACAATGTGTGGAAGATGTTTCACGTTAATTAATAAAAGACCTAAATATAGTTATTTTTCACTAATTCAATATAAAAATCAATAAAATATTTTAATAAATAGTTAAAAACATCTTATAACTTTTATTTTTGTTTCAGGTAAGCGATTGGATTAACGGAGAGCTGCACCTCGTTCCCCGTAAGATCAGCAAAACAATAAAAAGTATCTCTACAAAAATAATTGTTTACTCTGACGCATCAGCGAGAGAAAAAAAGCACGCATCATCAGGCAGCCGCAAATTTTCCGTCGTGCTCGATCCAGGGCCGCGGCATTCGACGCCCTCTCATCTTCCACTTCCTCCCGGCGCGTCTGTCTGGCTGACGCTGTCCCGTCTCTTTTCCATCTCTCCGATCTCGCGCGCTCGCCCCTCGTGGCCTCCGGCCCCGCGCGCGACAGCCCGAGCCCCGGAGAAAAGAGCGCACTCTATTTATGCTCGACTTTATCTTGACGTGATCTAGTTATGCCGGGCACGATCCGTTCGCTCGCGCTGCTCGCCCACCCGACCGCGCATTTTTTCCCTATCTCCCACTCTCTCACACTCTCTTTATCTCTTGTGCTCTGTGTACGCGGGGATCCGTCTTGCTTCGTCATTACCTCGCAGTGCAATTGCTTTCGTGAAAAAGGACTGTTTCAAAATAAATCAGTGAGAGTTCGCTGATCAATTATCGGTATAAATCTGGACGAAGCGATAGAAGACCAATGGAAATTGATAGAAAATTATAGTGAGATTGATCTGGCTTTCACTGTTTTTCAGTAACGGAAGGGAATCGAATTTATTATTTTTTTTTTGTTTTGTCATCGAGAAAGTTTTGCTGATTTAATAAACTTCTTAATTTAAATATGTTGGTATAAATTGGTTTATACTTACGAAAATATGCCAAGACCTGTGGATTGTAGATTGTTTTCAAACTATGGAGACTGATTCTTCGATCTGCAGTAATGAATACGTGAATGATGCTCTTACCCAATGGCATCTAGAAATAAAAAAGGAGTTTTTTTTATAAATGTAGGCAGTTACTAAGAATTGTTACAGTTATAATATACGTATAAAACGATAGATATTTTACAATAATCAATATTAGAAATCCGGAGTTTCTTGTAACGTTACCTGAAAGCTTACTGTAAGCTTTCGAGGAATCTTTTTGTCAGTAATTTGTCCCAGACATGAGATTTCCAGAACCTTTCGTGAAAGCTTCCTGTAAGGTTCCGAAACTTTCTTGAAATCTTGCAGCAAACTTCCAGGAACCTTGCATGCTATGTGGGAAGTGAAAAGAATATCTTAAATTTTTAAAAAATATGACAGAATGTTTACTTGTTTCATTCTCACCTACGAAAATATTGAGAAACTGCTTTAATCTTGTCCATTTCGATAAACAAAATCGATGCAACGCTGTGATGATTTTTTTTCATGCACGTACATTGCCGAAAATCACTCACAAAAATCGAGCTAATTAACAAAGATCATAATAAATGTGTTTGCGCGTAATTTCTCGATCGAACGTAGTTACGCGGAAATTTATTAACCGGCTTACAAATCAAGCGGGGAACCGGCCGAGCGCAATAATTCAAGTGGCGCTCGTAAAATAAAGGTAATTTGAAAAATAAGATAAAGAGACAGGTAATAAATATAGCGGCCGGAGAAAATGGTACGGTAGGGCGGTGGGAGTTCAGATTCGTTCGTGGAGCCCGGGCTTGCGAGCGCGAAAAAGAAAAGGAAGGTCAGAGAGACGAGAGGGGGATGAATGATGGGAATATAATGACGAAGCCTCCGCTAATTCCCCTCCCCCCGTCGTTTTTCTCTTTCTCGCATTACCGCATCATTATGTTTATCTCTTCCTCCCTCTTCCTTCTTCCCTCCTTTTTTTCCGTATATCTTTCGCCCTTTCGCATTTCATCCGAGGCATTAACGTAATGCAGCCTTAATTCGATTGTTCAACTAAGTGCTTTAAAAATTCAACGAATAAATAAAACTCACTTTCTTTCGTCTGCATTACAGTGGATTTTTGATTTTTTTTTTAGTCTTACAGAAATCTTTTTTTTTTTTCATTTTAATATCCTAAGTCCCTTTTAGCGTGGATTGCGAGCCTTTATTTTATGGGTCTTCTGTTATATATATTTTTTCGAAATAACCTTTTTATAATTTTATAAATACAAATATATTATTTCATTTAGTTGTTTGTTTGAAAACAATTCTTGTCGAATTATTGTTTTGTTTGTATGCTACTACTACCCTAAACCACTCTTTTTCCATAATCGCATGATTCACAGTTTCTCTTATATAAACTTGACTAAAAATTAATGTATCTAATTCATTCTTAATTTATTTTTTCTATAGTTATTTTAGTATAAATAATAATAATCATTTTAATTGTTTCAAATAATTTGTTTCACCATATTATGATTGATATTGAAATGAAGAATAAATGATAAATTGTATTCAAATTTACAGAAGTATTTTCATTAACGAAAACATCATTGTTTTAAGATATCACCTTCAAATCTCCAAATGAATACTATGAATCCATATCAATAATAAGTAAAAATACAAAGCTTCCTCTAGGAGGAAGCAATAAATTAGAAAATTATGATATTTTTGCTTCACCCTAAGCTAATTGTATTTTTAAGAACTGATTACTATTACGCGTTTCGTAGATTATCTCCAATTTGGTTAATGTTGTAAAACTTTTATATTCTTTTCTACTCAAAATGACATTTTTATTTAATCAACCTCTACCTACGTAGAAATTTGTGCCCTTTTGACTAACGGTTGGCCAAAAAGTCGGCTAAAAACGTCACATTGACCAAGGGCTGCCCTATCGCTAGTAAGTATTTGAACTTTAACTATAGTTACACATGAAAGTTGTTATTGTAATATTTTCATATTCTGTTATATTCAGAATGTCATTTTTTTAAATTTTATGTTCAAGGCCAATTACAAAGCTAACAAGTTAGCGGCGTATTTTTTTTTAATTAAGAAAAACTTAAAACACTGCAAGGTGTTTGAATAATTCCCATTTTAATTTTGTGATAGAAATTATTTATCTCCTAATATAAGGAGGATAAATAGCCGGTATTTATGAAGTGTACTTTCAAAAACAAAGGATTCCAGCAATAAATAAAGGAAGTAAGCCGGGGAGTAGCTCGCGCGGACGACGCGAAGCGACGAGGGTGGACCTTCGTCTCTCTCTCTCCTGTTTCCTCCTCACTTGGTCGGGCGCGCCGGGAGGGGGGAATTAATAACGGGTCGTTGTCGTCATGGCTACGCGACGCGAGCGCGCAAAAAGTGTACCCCGATCGGCCTTTTAATATCCCTTTAGCCGGCAAGTTGACCCGAATGACGCGCCTCGCTAAATTTATGAATGAAAGTTTTATTGCGCCGAAACAGCCGTTCATAAGATGCAGAACGCACCGATTAACGTCGACGCGGGCTATCCCGGATTAAAAGGGTTCGCTGTTTACTTTTATTTTTTTTCAAAACTTGGCGACATTTACAAGGTACGAACTGCTAAAGTATGTGAATAAATAGGCTGCTTTACAATTCACTCTTAAAAAAATTATCAGCCTGTAGGCGAAGGTAGTCTAAGTTTGATTTGATTGGTTACTTCTGTTGTGATTAGTTGCATGATTAGCAACTTTTATAATACTGTTTTATTTTGACGTGCGATAATTAATGTGTAATTCAGAAAAAAAATAAAAGAAACTATAATTATTTACAATAAAATTGTCTAGGAATTTTTATGCCACAACTACACTATTTTTAATGAATTAGTAAATTTATTAAAAGTAATTTATTAAAAGATATATCTAGATATTTTCAATAAACTTTCAGAATTTTGTTAATTTTTATCATATTATTATTTAAAACAGACGTACAATAACTCTATAAAATAATACAATGAGTTCAAATTCATAAAGAACTATCAATATTCATAAAATTCTGAATTGTCTAAATTTTGAAACTATTAATTAAGTTTAATTCGTAATTTAGAGAAGTCTCACTTTGGTAAAAACTGAACCATAAAAAAAGCCATCATCTTATATTACTATATGGTTATTTTTTCTGGTTCAGTGTGAATGATATCAAAACTAAACCTGATTAGAATTTTCTTCTAATAGAATCATTTCATTATATAGCTAAAAAAAGTCTAATATTAGCCCTTTTCTCAAGTAGAGTAGTTCTTAGTCATAAGATGGAATTTAATTTCTGGTTAGGACAGTAATAATAATAATAATAATAATAATAATAATAATAATAATAATAATAATAATAATAATAATAATAATAATAATAA
>JAXIUT010000048.1:17301868-17324097 GCA_035586675.1 Eurytoma californica | reverse complement strand
CTTTTGGGTAAAATACTATTTTATAATCACAAAGCGATGAAAACTAACATCACTTCACCTGACGCGAGCGCCCTCCTGCCGTGGCAGCAATTTAGTTAAGCTTTTGCTACGACATCCCGTTAAAGAGTGCTGTAGTTTCAATTAGAAATACACTGGGTAAAAACTGCGGATCGTTTCAAATGAACAATCACCAGTTCTTAAGCAGTAGACCAAATAAATGTATGACGAAAATGGCACGTTGACTTGTCAATCGCTGCTTGTACAACTCGCCAGTTCATTTTAAATTAGAAATCCACTGGCTAAAAGCTGCAGATCATTTCTACCAGGGTTATAATATTCATAATAAAAAAAACGGTGATTCGATTCGCACAAAATTTACGTAAAATTCGTAGATTTAAACAATAACCCAAGTACCCCTGTAACCGTTGCATTTACCTGGCTATACGTGGATTTAAGATTTACGTGGATATACGTGGATTTACGTTGATTTTTGTAGATTTTATGTTTTACATCCCCGTAAACTCACGTATTTTACGTGAATTTTGTGCGAATAGATACTCCGTAAAACATAAAAAAAAATACCCCACTCGAAATACTATTTTAAATTTTCAAATTTTTCGCTTGATCATTCTATTTGCATGACAACAGCAGGGGCGCAGCTAATTATCGACGAGCAAATACCGTCAAGAATCAAGGCCGAATATTACACTTTTAATAAAGCAGCCACCCGCGGCTTCCGCGCCGGCGCGGGAGGGGCTGAGCCGCTCGCACGAGACTTTGATGTCCCTTTCTTCCTATGCGCGCGTCGCCGATGATTGCGCGGGGCCAGCCACCGGGGGGCTTCATTACCGATGGGACGGGCGATTTCGGCAATACGAGTGTGCGCAAAGCGAGTCGCGCCCCATTGTCGCGGCGCGCCGGAATTCCTCCGTCGGCCGGCCGGGAATCTCGGGGATTTGGCACTTTGTCAAGCGGCCGATCGGCCTCAATGCCGATACTTTTTAATGAAAATCTTTCTTTCATTGTCACGAGCGCGAGAGGAATTCTTGCACTTCGTTATGCGAGCGCGCGCCGGCTTTTCCGTGGGTGAGTGTGCCTTGGGCCCTTTGTTCGGCGTGCAGCTGGGGAGCGGGGTATTAATCAAGTGACAGTTTGAAAAATAATGGAGCCTACTGTGTTCGGTAATTTGATTGTATTAATTCGATGGGTCAAGAGGTGAATTGCTACACTACTGATATTTTCTTCTTTGGTGTCGATTTTTATACGTCGATTCTAGAATTTGTACACGGTTCAAAACGTATTCGTACTCTCAAAATGTGGAAGAGTGAAAAACTACTCGAAGCGAGTGATAACTCAGCCAATCGAGCTTCGAGTGGCTGAGATTTTTCTGAAAATGAGTCATTTTTCACTCCAATAGTGACTTTTTTAATTTTTCACTCTTTTACATTATGAGAGTAATATTTTATTTTTTTTTCGTATGTTAAAATTTCGTGTATTAAAATTAACACACACGGGGTATGTCAGCGAAATATTATGTGTTTTACTTTCCTTATTAACACGCATAAATTTTTTGAACCGTGTACGATCGTCATCTCATTGATGCTCATTAATTTCGCGGTTTTTCAAGTTGATACTTCGTGTTTCAATAAAATCATTTTAGAAAGCGTATTTTAATATTAGAGTTACTTCAACACTTTCGCAAAAAGTATGAAAATAAAAGTTACAAAAATTATTTTATATTTTCTATATAAGTATACTTAACGCCTACATATTATACAGGCGATTCTCTAAACAGGTGTATTATTTCTCGAGTAATAGTTAATATCATCTCTTTTTCACTGGATAAGGATGATATATTGCAATTTATAATATACTTCTATCCTAAAATAAATTAAGTTTTATTTTTATAAAAAATTCATCTTGTCAAAGAAATTGAAGTATTAAACCTTACGAAGTCTTCACAGAGTTTACACGGAAAATTTTACACTTTTTCAGAGAATCAACCGTATATAAAAATATGTCCGGTACAGTCATTCTCTTACTCATCAACGTCCAGACAAAACCGTTAGACATAGACACTTATAACTTTTGCAGAACACATATGCTTATGGTGTAGGGGTGAGATAACAAAGGACTTTAGCCCAATCAATTTCTGAGCAGATAAAATAAAGTAAAACATTGTTTTAACATTTTTTTCATAAATTATAAAATATTTCAACAATAATTACATCGATTTATACATTCACCAATGGTTAAACTATAGGTAGACAGACAAAAATTAATATTAAAAATTACCGTTATTTTGACGGTAACCATGGACTTTTTTGATACTCACGAGGTTATTAAAAATTTTGAATCAACTTTAATATAAACAAAGGAAAAAATACGCGACTCCACGGAAAAATTTATCGATATTATGATTTCATTTGCTTATAAGAAAATATACAAGAAAAAGGTTAAAATTTCTTTTGTTTCCATTAAAATTTATTCAAAAATTGTAATAACTTCTTAAATAAAAAAAAGTCCGTGGTTACCGTGAGAACAACAGTAATTTTTAATAAGAATTTCTATCCGTGTACCTATAGATATCATTAACCCTTCAGTCATTAGATTAAGATATCAATTGTGATGTCTCAACATTTCGTTCTGAATATAAAATGTTTAAATTAAGACAATTTAACCAAAAAAAAATTTCAGACCTTTTTTAGTCTAGATAACTTTAAATATTTTATAATTAAAAAATGTACTAAAGCATATCCTAATAATCAAGGTTGTAAAATTCATAAATTTATTTACATTATTACCAATTTTTCACTAAATATACGGGCTAAATAGTTTTTTGAAATTTTGCATATATGTTACGCAAACAACTAAGCAGTTAAATAATTAGTTCAATGCACTATTAACACAAACGAAACCATGATGGGAGATGCTAGTTAACGCATACGTTAAATAAAATTACAATGACCATATATCATCGTTCCTAACGAAGAAAAGCACATTTCATTTCTTCCCCACGAAGAAAAGCACATTTCACTTTTTCCGACGAAGAAAAGTACAGTTCAAATATGCCACAAAGAAAAGCACTGAATTTGGACGCAAAGAAAAGCACTTCTGATTTTCCGCGAAGAAAAACACATTTGGGAATTTTTAACTTTTTTTGCGCGGAAATCTTTCAAAATGTGCCCTTTTTGAGGGTCTAACCGTACAAATTTTCAAGAGGACGTTTATTCAAAGATTTTAAAACGTCTAACGTTTTTAAACAATCTCTGTTCTTCAAGGGGGAAACTCACGAAGTGTACTTTTTTTGCCGGAATCTCGTGAAATGTGTTTTTCTTAGCAGAGAACTCGCGAAATGTGCTTTTCTTCGCAGGGAACTACGAAATGTGCTTTTCTTCGATGGTAAATTAAAATGTACTTTTGTTCAATAAAAAATTATTGAAAGTACCGTAAAAATTTATGAACACAATTTGAACTGCTTTTGTCATCGAAATTTTGTACCATTACACTCTACAGTGGATAAAGAAAACCTCGCGAACGAGTTGAAGGTTCGCCTTAAAGACCCAGCCGCACCCGCTACTTTAAAGATTACCAATTTTTTCCGCTGCACCGGCTCTTTGTTCTCCGCCTGGCTCCCTCCTCCGCGGCCCCTTAATTTTTCCGCCACTTTCTCCCACTCCCTGCGTCGCGGCGAATGTTTCACGACGGCGCTTGATTTAGACATTCAAAGAATCCGCGCGCATCAGCCCTCGTCTCCCTCGATTCGCGGGGCGGGGGTAGAGGGGGGTAGAGTTGGCTCGGCCACCCGCTGACTAGCTCCGCTGATTGCTGCTGCATCTTTGATGACCTCGTCCAGACAGAAGAGCCAAAGAGCGGAGGGTCGGCCGGTGTGCGCCGATGGCCTTGCGCGCCGCGCCAAAGAAATGGAGCGAACGGGAGGAAAAAGGGACGCGGCGATGAAACGCAAAGAGTAGAAATGCCGAGATTGATATTTTAACGGATGGGTTATCTCGTGGGAGTGGAGAGTGAACTGAGCGCTTTCCTCCCCTTTTTTTTGCCGTCGATGCGCGAACTCGGTTTGAGGATCGACCGGGAATTTCACGATTTTTCAGTGAATAATTTGGGTAAAATTTATTTTCTATTCGGTGCATTCTGCGAGCTGTGCGATTCTCGGAGAATGAAAAAGTGGAGGGGATGATGGAAAATTATATAGAATATTCAAGAAAATCGACTTTTTTTAAATAATTTATGGTGCAGTTTAATGCATAATTAGTTAAAAAAATGTCTGCAAAATAACTTTTTAGGACTTAAGTAGGTAAAGTTAATAAAGCCTTTTCGGAGACCTAAAAATAAAATTTATAGTTATTGTTGTTTATGTAATTTTGAACTGACGCTAAACTTACTAATGCTAAATTTACTAGAAGAGTATTTAACTAGAAGTTTATTTAAATAAATTTTTTTTCATTTGAAAGGCGTATTTGTTAAAAATGGTATTTTTCAACTTTAATGCGACTTGTAAGTCACATGGAAAATAATAGTGATTAACATAAATTATGCATGCAGCTTTAGTCCAAAATTACATAAATAAATAATCATTTTAAATTGAAGTTCATAAAAAAATCTTGAGATTAGAAAAAGATCCTTAGAACAACTCTTTTGATCAAATTGGTGAACTCTTGAACTTTTTTCTTTAACTCATGATAGACTCAAAGTTTTAAAACTAGGTCTGTAAATAAAAAAAATAGATTTTTGAGCAGAAACCCACCAATAAAATAAATATATTAACGTGAATGACATTTAAATTTTATTCTGTTTTTTTACACCGGAAGCAGACTCGTCGGTCAATGAGGATGAGTAACTTTTCTACGTACTACACGCCTCTGCTTTTTTTCCGTTCAATATTCAAGGTTGAAAAAATGGCATTTCTACAACAGTGAGCAGGAACGAAAGATAAGAAAGCGACGTAACGGACTCGCTTCCGCTGCTTTGTCTACGTTACATTATTTTATTTTCCGTTTAAAAATGAAAGTTGAATTATCGAATTTCAGCCGTTAAAAAATGAATTCCCTCCAACAAAATCGATAATATTATTCAAAGTTTATTCGATATAGCACCTTAATAGCTCAAGAAGACGTCCTACGTTTGATGTGAGAGGAAGAGCAGAGATGCGTCTAAGCCCCGCCAGAGGTGCAACGGCAGCTTCGCTCCCCGGGCTAACGACAGCCGAACGCGCGGGTGGCTGTCGGAGCTATTGAAGGGGAAGCATATCAAATTATCGGTTATTAATAAAGCGCCTGGGTGCCTCCAGTTCGCATCAATACCTCCGCACCTTCCGATACTTAAGTATGTATCGGACTCCCCCGTACAGTGGGCCGCGAAAGTTTTGACTATCACTTCAGGCATATATCTTACACATTTAAAAAATGCTTACTGGAATGTATTTTAAAATAAATAACAAACACTACGAATCGAAAGTAGATATAATATTAAAGTAGATATAACATTTTGGTAGATATAGTCAAAAGTAGATATAAAATTTGAATAGCTGTTTAATTGAAATAATTTGAAACTTTGCCTAAAATACAATTAAACTATTTAGCTTTTATAAATATCAGAAAGATAAGAACATTTGAATACAATAAATAAAAAAAATATTTATAAACTCTTAGGTGGTATGAAATTTCAGTCAAGTTAATACTTTATAAAATGTAAAATAGATCTTCTAGTATATAATAAAAAGTGACCACTATTAAAGCATTATTGAATCAATCTTTAGTCGTAAAATGAACGAAGAATCATTTCAAAAATACTTAAAAAATTTAACTTTTATCAGGGTACTTATTGCACATATAATTATGTAATTACATGATTTAATTTTCATTTTTAGAAACATTAACTGGATATAAAGTCAAAAGTCTGCTTCATGCTCGAAAGATCCACTTTGAATAAGTACCATCACCATCACCTGAAAAAGAAACGAAGCAAAATTTTCAAATAAACAAACCTCTAAAAAATTAAACGATAACACATTGCTCTGAATAGATTTAAGAACTCCGGGTTCGCTAATAAAAAATTTATTTTCCATTCGATATCACAAGCCATTTTTCAATCCCACCCGAACGTCAGATCGGTTATTTATGTCGGGGCGACGGGTGAGAAGAACAATTCATCATCCCGATTCGCGGCAGATGACTTAAAACTTTTGAGCGACACTGTATACTCGAGGCGAGCCGGCGGGTGGGGAGGTGCGCGCGGGCGGCGGCAGGTCGCATCTTGGACTCTCCGACCCATCCATCCATCTCTCTCCCTCTCTCTCTATCTCTCTCGCTGTCTCTCTCCCCCGATCGCTCGGCTTGGCAGCAATGACTTGATTAATAACGCCTAATACGCATTTCCGCGCCTCGCGCTCCGAAGGCCCCGGCGTAAGCTCGACTCTCTCTCTCTCTCTCTCTCTCTCTTTCTCTCTCGCGGGGAGCAGCCAGTTCTCGCTTTGATTCTCGCCGCCTACCCGGCTTCGCTCTCCCCCGCGGCTTCAAAGACGCGTGCGCACGCGAACCTAACGCGCGAGCGCGGAGCTGCTTTTTTTATCTTTCTTACGTACGCGCGCTGCTTTGATTGTGTGAATCGCTGAGCCTGCTGCGGGGCTCCTTCGGCCTCTGCCTTGATCACTCGTGTGCGCGCACGCCTCCACGGCGGCTACTAAGAGAGTCGCGCGAAAAAGTCGCCGGGAGCTTCGTGAATGAGCTTGCGAAGGGCAGGCGTAATTTTTTACTCTTGCGGAGAAATAAATTAGTGCTGGATAGTACTACGAGGGCGTCGCTGCAAATTCTGCCATTCACTTTGATGGCCCAGACCTTTGAATGGATACGTTTTGAAGATCGTAATGCTATGTGCATTCCGGCTAAAAATGCATTTTTTATAATCGTGTATGATTGTACATAAAATGTATACCTATTGTAATTATACACGATCAGGTTTGGATAATGTCTCTGCATAACTATGATTGATCAAATACATCAATATATGTCGAGGAAACGTAACTTTATATGATCATATACATGACTGTATATTATTATTCTTATGACGTTTTTTGTATAATTTTTTTCAATTGTATGAATTGGTTCATGCAAAAAGAGACCTAAATCGATTTACAATAAATTCCATTTTTGCATGCATACTACATGCAAATATCGACCTTATTGCAAATGAACTAGGTCCCTTTTTGCATGCAGCGATTCATATATGATGATATTTAATTAAAGTTATACGTAATTATAAGAGAATTATGTACATATTTGAAAAATATTTTTTTAACAAATTTTTTACTGTTCAGGATTATAAATTATTAAACATAATTATACGTGTTTAGGGGAGAGTGGGGCATAGTAGGCCACGCATACGATTTTTAGAGGCATATTGTGGCCACCTATCCATCCAAATTTAATCTGCAACTTCTAAACTTGAGGTATCGTACCAATTATATGTTAAGTTTAGGGGTTGGATCAAATTTGGATGAACAGGTGACCCGCAATACTGCTCTAAAAAATTGTGTGCGCGGCCCACTATGTCCCGCTCTCCCCTATATATAATCAATTATAAATATATACCGTAATTGAAATATGGTTATACAAGAACTCGCATAATCGTGTATAATTAAGTACAATTTTCATGTATGATCATCTATGATTGTATAAAATTCATATTTAGCCAATCAATTCTGTATAGTGTCCAATAAATAACCATTCATAAAAAACAAAGGATTTATTAATTGTCCTTTTAGTGGCATTTGATTGCAATTATTACAAGAATGCAATCTATTTTTTCAAAGCTTTTGCTGTCAAAATAGCGTTATGACTTAGAATACCTTACGATGAAGTCGCAATTTCTTAAAGACAACATACCCTTACAGAAACGAATTACATGCAGCACCACATATTGTCACAAGCGGTACCACATCAGTACCACATAAAAAATAAAATTACTACACAAAGTACCTGTGGTAACTGTGTGGGAAGTATGTGGGAAATCTGTGATAATTTCGCGGTCCAAAAAATCACAAGTCTAACTACATAAAGTATCACACCTACTTTATATAGTACACTATGTAGTATCTTGTGTATCACTATGTGTTACTTTATGTAGTATTTTATGTAGTACTTTATATAGTAACTACTTAAAGTACTACATTAAATACTACATAAAGCTTTACATAAAGTACTACATAGTGTACTATACAAAGTATCACAAAAAAAATTGAGGAGTTGAAGTTTTCCAATTTTTGGTGTGATACTTTATGTAGTTACACTTGTGATTTTTTGGACCGTGAAATTATCACAGATTTCCCACATACTTCCCACACAGTTACCACAGGTACTTTATGTATTGATTTTAACTTTTTTGAGGTACCGATGTGGTATCTATGTGGTACATTTTGTATCACTATGTGGTAGCACGTGTGATCTGTTTCTGTAAGGGTATATACATATTTTGCAAAATTAATGAAGGATGCGAAATGCCTTTTTCTTTCTTTCAATTGCAATCTTACCTTACGTATTCCTATATTAATTTAATGTCCAATGTATAACAGATTTTCGAAAATTCACGCTCAAAATTAAAGTCCGATCAGTTTCTCGCTTGTTAACGATGACGTTATGAAAATATCGCGCATCCCGGAATTCCCCGGCTAATTCCATACTCGTAAGACGAAAGCGCGCCTCGTTACGGCTAGAAAAGCTGTCCGATAGTCGGCGCAAGGGGCACACGGGGCAAGGAGTTCGCGCAGCAGTCCCAGACGACGAGGTTGGCCGCTTAAATATTTCACGATCTCATTAAAACCCACTTCGGTCGCGTCGCGCTTAAGACAGGACAAAAAGCTAAAAACGGGGGTTACACCCCCTTGTGGCGACGTCGCCGCTGAACCTCCCATAGAGGGGATCGCCGTGTACACGTATAACCTTTGTCGTCTCTTCATCATCGGCGCACGCGGCTTTGTGGGGCGGGGGCACCGCCGTGACCCCGAACTCAATTGACGGACGCTGCCGTGTCTAACGTACACTTCAGATTGGAAGGATGCATAAACAATTTTTTTAAATAACGTCGTGTTTAATCGCGATGAAAATGCCTTACTATAAATTAGTTCTGATCAATATGCGAATCTGTTGATTGAAAAAATACTTCACTTTAAATTATTTATGCTTACTGATTCATCAAAATTGCTTCTTATCATTAACCTTTTCTTAAATACTATGTTATCAAGCTTGAATTTAGGCTGTTCTTTAATGATTAGAATGAAAAAAATATATACAAAGTGGAATAAAAACTGATTGTGTCTTCAATTTTAACTATTACAGAAGTAACTAGACTGTGTATGAAAATAAAAACATGTTAGCTCTGTAGTATTTCTCCTATAAATCGTCAATTTTTAGAATGTGTCAAACCAATTTTTAGGCCTATTACTGTCCAAAAACTGGCCATTTTTTCAGTAACTGACTATGTTATGGCTTTGGCTAATTGTCGATTTCTATTAGGGAAACGAATAGACAGGAAATTCGAAAACTGACGAAGTAAAAATTAAAATTTCTTGAGGCTCCACCATCTACTACAAACAATACTACTCCCATCGATACAATAGATTCATAAAATTATTAATACAAAATGAACAGACAGTTAAGCAAACTGTTGGGTCTGCGACCAGTAAAAGTGCAATTTATCCGACTCTGAAACACAGTGTCTTTGTTATTTTCGGATGAGTTCGTTGGGCAGCTTATGGAACCTAATAGTGAAAAAAATGTTAAGTTTAAGATTTAAACTTTAAAAAATTTTATTTCTTCTCAATTAAACTGTCAAATTTAAAAAAAAATCTTGGTAATGCAGAATATAAACATCTATGTTCTATAAAAATTTCAATTAATTTTGTTCGCTGGTTTCTGAGAAACAAATTAAATAAAAAGTTAAAAAAATGTGTTTTCTATATGTCCGACAATTATTTGAGTAAAAATGCTGCTAAAAAAAATTGACTTGAAATTTTCAGAAAAGGTAGATTTTTTGTGTATCTTGGATGAGTTCAATTGAAAATTTGAAAAAGTCATGAAAAAGCCACTTTGATTAAATATAGTAGATGATAAACATTTGTGTATATTTAAATGTAAAAAGGTATAAAATAATTTAAATAGAGAAAGAGAGTCCTTAATAAATTATAAAAGAAGTCAATCAATGATGTTTGAGGAAGCTAAGTGCCAATCTACTGGCAGCGGTTTTTTTAATTGGTCAGAAAGAGACCTTTTTTTTAGCACAAAGATGTATTCAAGATTCTTCCCTAAACCAAAAACAAGCTAATATTCGAAGATAACATCTTAAATATCCAATGATACATGTACTTGTAATTTTAATGTGAATATTTAAAACTAAAATAAAAATAAATTCCGCGTAAAAGGAACATTTTTCCTACTGGTAAAATTTCAACAGGAATGCAGCCAACAGTGCAGCAAACCACAGTATCGTTATAAATACCTCGGAAACGTACACGACAAAGCTAAGAAGGAATCATTAAGAAGAGATGACGCCTTGATGCGTCCGCCGGTCACGTCCAGTCGGGATCAGCATCGGCCTCCGACTTTTTCATCCCATTCTCCCGCATGAAAGCGTGACAGACTCCGCACGCACTAATACCGTTATGAAAGTGATACGCCCGGGCGGCGACGCGCCGGGGCCCGAATCATTAGGGGAGATCCATCACCCGCGTTGATCCTCCGCTGATCGCTAATGACCGATCCGTCGGTTTTGGGAGCGACGCGAGCCGGGCAAGTGGCCGACTCGAAAATTTATTAATCCGCCTTACGCCGCGAGTCATTCGTCAAGCTCGCGTTTTTTTTTTTAGGGGGGGGGGGCGGACGTGTCCGTTCATTACCGATTAGCGAAGATTTGCCTCCGCTCCGCGTTTTGCTTAATCTATTTTCTACACGGTTTTTGCTCGTGGAAGCAAACAGACAAAAAAAAATTCGGAGCTTGCGCGGCGTGGCTTTGATCGATCGGAGTGAAATCAGTGCGGACGAGAGCAGCAGCCCCTCTGCGAGCATTGCAGGCAATAACAAATTTTTCGAGAGTCCGAGGAGAGAGGCAATTGCCATAATTTAAGGTCCTTCACGAGAAGGAGGGAACGCGCCGAGCTTGAAATACGCAGGCGGGGGAATCTTGAGATTGAAAGTCTTCGGGGAATCGATGGGCGCGAACATAGTTTCGATAAGCAGTGGAAACCACTTGGAATGTGTTGCAAAGTTCGACTACTGCATAAACAATACAACGAAGTTTTACAAGCTCTTTTGAAAACTGAATTGGTCGAATTTGCATTTACTTTTGATTTTATTATTTAATAATAAATCTGGAATACTGCTTTTTAATGTAACTAATTCAAATATTATTAGCGCATTTATATATACTTAAAAAAAGCATAATTAAGAGGTGCAGTAGCTCCTCGAGGCAAGTCTGATTATGTGTTCCACGACAAGCCTACGAGGCCGCAACGCGCATCTCTATATACCATGATTTACGGTTTTTAGGTTAGTGGATTTTCAATGAAATACATTTATTTAATTCTACTTTCTTAATTATTATATTAAGTGTCAGTAAGTGTTTTATTTCAATACTTAAGTCAATCTTTAATGCAGAAAAAGTTTCATGCAAATAGATTGACTATTTCATGAAATATACGCCAATTTCGTTTTTGTGACTGCGAGAATTCTTTTCCTCTAAAACGAGCTCTAAAATATCTAGTGCTTTAGTTACCAATCTAGTTTTATATAGCATAATATAATATAATTAAATAATAAGTATAATTAAATAATTCAATTCAACATGGAAGCAAAATTTAAAAAGTTAATCATTAAAAAGTATTCAATAATTCTATGAATTATAGTTAATATTCGTAAACAGTATCAATAAAGAAGATATCAACATTTTTTAACGTTTTAGCTTGTTTAGTCTGCATTGAAAAAAAATGCATAATTTAAACTTTATGGGTTAAGTAGTTACATTTGTAGTTTCTAGTTTATTTTCATGTACAGAAAGCTAGAATAACTTTGCCTTTTTGCTACATGTATTAGTAAGAATCGATAAAACGAAACGGCGGCTCATAAGGGTGTCAGATTGAAAATTAAAAGTGTATGGCTGGACTTCAGGTGAATTGTTTTGTAAATATGAAAGCATTTTAATAATTCACGAACGAATACATGTGCAACATAAACCACATAAATGTAACATATGCAAAAAATATTTCACACAAAAAGGAAATTTAAATGTACATGTATTCATTGTAATTTCAGTAATATTTGATTGCAATAATTACAAGGATTCAATACATATTTTCAAAGATTTCATAATGATTTTTTATAATCAGATATAATTGTGTAAACGTTCGACCACTAGTAGCTTTCTTCAGCGTTTACCCATTCAGATGTAGAGGTGTAATATGTAACACTAAGGCAGCACATCCGTTAGTAGGAAAGATACCAGACTCTGAGTCCACCTACTGGTAAATGAAGTAATTAATTCGAACGTTCAATGAATTTTCTATATTTATTCAGAAACTTTGAACTGTATTAGAATCTTTACCCGAGTTATTCCGTGAGTCGAAGAACTGCGAGATTTTATGTCCGAACTTCTAAAATGATGGTAAAAAAGATCACCATAAATTTAATTAATAAACTGCACCTGTAAATTATAACTAGTATTTAATACTTGATGTAGATTACTTCTAGTTAGTGATTTTTTTATTTAAAAATCATACTGATTTATTAATTTTACGAGAATCGATTTGTTGATTACTATTGATTACTATTGATTAAGAAACAATAATATTAGTTCCCTTTGGTTAAAAAGTGATTACAATGTCAGTTATTTAAAAGTAGTTTATGACTACACGGAATGAATAACCTGTGGAAATTATCTAAGAAACGTATATTGTTTTCATTTCTGTTCGAATGAATAAATATGATTTACTGCAGAAGTGAAATTTAGCAATACGCACGGACTTGGAATATTTTATATTTTCTTTCTTTCTTTTTTGTTAAAAATTCAATCTGCAGAAACATCTGCTGACGTATTAAAGTTTTCCATAAGTCACCAATCATACAAATCATTTAAGGGAGGCTTACACATATAAATTAAATAATTGTAAGAGTTCAATAACTACCGAAATTTCTTCAATTTTATGAATTTATGCAGTTTTTGTACTCTTTCAAATATTCAATCAAATTCAAATATTCAATTTCAAATATTTAATCAAAAAATTTTAATTCGGGCAACTTTTCACACCATAAAGACATAAATTACCAATGATTTCAGCCAAACCCCATCAAAATTGATGAATCCGTTGGACCTGGAGTTGTCACCAAAGGCAAATTTTTGAAACTGATATGACGTAAGCTAAAGTGGACCTAGAGACTTCTAACTATGCCAGTTTTAGGTAATTTTCTGTACAATCATTTATAGGCGTAAGCGACCTGAATCAATCTAAATTCAGTTTTATTTTTGAAACTAAATCGCAGATTCACCTAATTAAAAATATTTTATCCCCGTATCCACCCAGAATTAAAAGATTAATATAAAAAATTAAAATTTTTTAACCGCAAACCCGTCAAAGTCGACGGTAGCGCGAAAGGTAAAGAAACAAGTCCTCAAAAGTCTCGGGTACAAAACACGCGTTAAAGATTCCTGCATTCCGGTCTCGCGTGGCGGCGCGCGATTTCTCAAGTCCGCGGGTCGAGAAACACAGAGCGACGCGCGGGGGGCTCTTTGAGCGGCGGCGCGCCTCCATCCTCGCGCGTCCGCGGTGTCGTTCACACCCAATGCTCGTCCAACTCTTTCATCCGTGCTTACGCCTTACCTACTCGGAGCCTCGCCTCTCTCTCTCCCTTCCCCCCTCGTCGTCTCTCCTCTCCTCCGCGGCGTCCCCGTCGTCGTCACTCCCTCGTAATTAATCATTCGCCCCCTCTCCCCGACCTCGTCTCCCGCAATCTCTCCTCCTCCTCCCACGGCCTCTCTCTCTCTCCTTCCTCCTTCGCTGGGCGTTAAACAGCAGCAGCATCATGGCCGCGCCGGCTAAGTTTCGCCCTCTCCTCTGATCGCCTCTCGCCGCGTCGTTTTTTCCTCTCCTTTTTTTTCTTTTTTAATCTTTCACGCGCGAGGAGAGCGAGTCCCCCCTCCTCCCCGGTTATGTCGCTCTCGCGCGTGTGTGCGCGCTTACGGAATCGAGCGAGCGTGGAGAAAGGCTGACCTTTGATGATACGAAATGGCTACTGATCGTTTAAAGAGCGGCTTTTTTTTTCATCTACCACCTTTTGCTTTCGCGCGAAGGAGACTTTGTGACGGTAAAAATATTTTTTTTAATGATAGATCAAAACTACTTTGAAATTAGCTGGGGATGTAAATTTTGAATGTAATTAGTTATCAATTCTTTAAATTTCTGCCAGTGAAAATTTCGAAACAGTTGCGCACTTATCACTGGATACCAGTAAAAATTTACTGTTGTTGAGTGATAAGTGAGCGAATGTTTTAAAATTCGTGAAATTTTCATTGAAAAAAATTTAGAGAATGAATTATTTAATTTTTTGGAACTTTTCATGAATCTTTCTTACGATTACCAGCTGGCCAAATGCGAATATTTGAATATATCCAGATACTTGAGAGTCCAATATATACATATTTAAATCTCATAGATTCGAAGGATTTGAATACTTTAGAGTAGTTGCATATCTTACGAATCCAATATCCAAAGGGCCCACGTATTTATTAGATCGCAATTTATTTATTTATTCCTTTTACAATTTCTAAATTTATTTTTTGGTGTAGGATTAAAAAATATCTGAATTTATCAGAAGATCCAGATTTCAGGCATTCAAATTTCCGGATCTAATTGGCAGCTTTAATTATTTTCAATTGATTTTGCAAATTAATTTTGCAGATAAATAATATGATTCTTCTCCTGCCAAGAGTATGGAATCTCCCGCAGTTGAGTTAGACTACAAATAGTATATTAGGTACCTAGCCGTATACATATAATAAGAAATGTTTCTTATAGGCTTTCTTATTATACAGGGCTAGGTATGTATACTATTTTTCGGCCTAGCGAGGCCGAAATTACAAACTCCCGATCGGGAGTCGGGAGGGAAGTTGGTACTTTCGTCCCGCTAGGGCGAAAACACATTTTCCTTTGAAGTAAACTGTGACTTGATGTTTTCGGTATCATTCTGTTTTAAATAGTCATCGCTACAGGTTTACTACCATCGCCTAACTTCCTTCTCCCTCATCAATCATCATCCACACCTTCGCAAGATATTTTTCTTTTTTTTTTCACACCACCACCCGTACAGACGGGAGGGGAGAAGGAGTGTAATGTCGCAATCCATCCACCTCCTCCGCAATCCTCCGATTGAGAATAACTCAGGAAATTTAATTTATCTCGAATGAATTTTGCGACTCAATGTATACATTCCTACCTTATTTTCCTTTAAACGGTATCAATTGACCGAATGTAAATGTCGACACCTAGAATAAGCAGAACTTTGAAACTCGATTCTCTTCCATAAATGTAATTGTAAATTTTTTTATCCTTTTTAAGGACGTCCTTTAAGCTACCAATCGCCTTGTTAAATTACATATAATTTATAATGGAATCTGAAGCTCCCTATCACAGTCACCTACTATCTAAAGTTGAATTAGTGAAAAATCACTAATATTAGTTGAATTTCACTAAAAAATAGTGAAAAGAGCCCCATTATTCAGTAATTAGTGGAGCAAGTTCCACTAATTTTAGTGGTTTTCCACTAATTTAACTTTATAGGGTACAAATACAAATAGTGATACCCCAATATTATACCTAGTAGTTTCAGTAGAGGCCAAAATTGAACCATCCTTGATTTCGCAACCAAGTAATGCAACTCTTTCCAAAATGTAAATTACTACACAACAACTATAGACTTGGTTCCATTTTAAGAGATATTTTAAGTAAGAATTATTTAAATTAGTACAAATTCACGAATTTCGCGAGTAAAAAAGTATATTCACGAATAAAAAGAATTAACGGCATCTTAATTCTAACGAGAGTGCGGCTAAAGTAAGCAAACACGAGATGCAGCTCGGGCGCGGCCTGCCAAGAAAGAATGACACATTTTTCCCTCTCGTTCCCTCTTTTTTAATTTTCTACGCTCTCGCGTAATCACGGCCCTATTTCATCTAAAGTTTTTTAATGAGTCCCGTCAACGTCTTCCTCCGGAGCGCTGTCTCGCCACCCCCCGCCCCCCTTCGGAGAAAGAGGAGGAAAAAAAGCGAAGCAAGCCGCGCTCGCCGGAACGACGGCGGAGTCTGCGAAATTCCGCGGCCGCGCGGCGGTCTTAATGCGGGGGCCCCCGAGCCATGCGGGATAGACATCGTCGTCGTCGTGACGCGCGAAACGGAAATAAGAAGTCGAAAAAAAAAACTGGCGCGAAAATCCCCCGGCCGACTGTAAATATATATACCGCGTGCAAGCGTTTTCTTCGTCGTTTTCTTGTGCCCCCGGCCCCCGCCGGCACCTCCGAGCTGTTCTCACTGTCCGCCCGCCGGGGCTGCATGAAAAGCGAAAAAAGTTTTATAACGCGTGAAAAAATAAGGACTGGTTTCAGGCTACCGTGTACATATAGTTTTTGGCCGCGATAACTTTTTTTCGCTTCTGGATTTTATCATTCCTTTTACGTTACAGAGACGCTGCATTTTTAATTATGTTCGTCGCTGTTAATTTAAATGGGAGAGTTTAAAATACTACTTCTCGTAATAACAATTGCAATTTTAAGTATTATAATATTTTAGTATTAAGTAATAGCTTAATCTAAATACTGTTGAAGAAGAAACTTTTTTGCAAGATGAATAATTATTCTAAGCCATAGTTTAAATTTTTTTCCAAATGTTCTATAAGTAAGAATTGATTGAGTAACAATTAACGTAATTAATATAAGAGTAATTCAAATTCATTTAAATGCAAATTATTTTCTTTTCTTATATATTTATTATGCTAAAGCGGTTCCCTTATTAGTCAGATTATCGAGATGTAACACATATCAGCAGTGCGCCACCTGGTGTGACGCCCTGGCGTATTACATCAGAATATACCAAAAGTACGCGAGCTGAAAACTATTAATCCAGTTACAACCAATCAAGAACCAATTGTTCTTAAGAAATGATACTGTCATGTTTTTAATCATTTATTTAGTGTTAAATTTGTTCTAATCTGATAAATAATATTTTTAGATTGAGCAATTTTCTTTTCAAGTAAACTGAAAATTATTATGCTACTTCGAGGTCAAATATCTCAGCTTATAAATTATGTACGTATGGTTTAAGTCGATTTCCTTTGACGTCTCGTGGTAGTGCGTACTAATGAGAGGAAGCGAGCCACCTGCTTTTACTTCTGCGACTTAAGCAATTAAAATTAATGGAGAACAAAACTTCAAGTTTAGGTGTCTCACTCATGCGGCTGTCTATCTACATTTAAATTTCTAGCAAAAACATTATTTAACTTAATACATAAGTAAGTGATATGCTAATTTTGACAATGGAAAATGCATTAGTTAATTATACGAAACTCATGTATTATGATGGAAATTGGAATAGCAGGTGGTTTGAGGTAGTACATGGTCGACACTGCAGCATTAAAAAAATAAATCAGTAGCCGTAAGATCTTACCACTGTGTATATCTGAAGAGATTGCAGGTCATTTGGCTGAGTTCCAGTAACATATGTACGGACTACTGCTGCACTCGCTACATTTCGATATTGTTTGCAGTTCTCTTTAATTTTAAGTTTTACGACCGAACATACTGCATTCATAAAAATGTATCTTCCTACATCCACATATTTTCAAATTTGTAAACAGGAATAATTTCTAATTTTTTAAACTTTTTTGTTATAAAACATGATTATAGTGATGTATCTGAATATTTTTCTACATGCACGATTAAGTCTAATCATGACGTTACAGATATGTTTTTTCTTTATAAAATTTTGAAAAATCTGCTTAATGGGTTGAATTTTCTATTTCAAGAAAAGATCCAGTCCTGTACAATGAGATATCCTCGTGCTCTGGCTGAGACACATGTTCATATAATTAAACTTTTTATAGTCCAGTTCATAGACCGCGAAGGAATTGGAATGTTTTGGATATTTCGATGGAGGATGAACTTTCTGATCTTACATTTAAAATGAAATTGTTGCGCTTTTATTAGCACCCTGTGCAATACCTTGCGATCTGTGCGAATATGTATATTTTTCTACTATTGTAAATGGGCGGAAGCCCATAAATTCTTAAAATAAAATAAAATAAAAATAAAACTAGAGACAAAGAATCTGTTTCAATCTAATTTAAACTCAGCTAATAGGTACTCCAAACTTCGTGACTGTCTAGCGACTCCGAATCCTTAACAAATATTTATATACAGGATTAAAACTCTATTGAAATTTAAGAAACACAAGTAAAAATATTTCTCATAATTTTCAAGCGATCAGCAAGCCCGTCGTCAGCTGAAATTTTCTTAATCTGGCCATCCATTGAAAAATAAAAAAAATCTCACTAAACTGAAGCTAAGTGGTCAGTGGAGCGCGATTGAGCGTAGCGGCCCGCCGGCGCACATATCAGGCGGGAATTTTTCCTCGTTAACGCCGGGCTCGCGCGCGTGTCCGTTAATTCCGGCCAATCGGCCGCGGCGGATCATCGCGTCTTATCGCGCACACATCGCGCGCCGACGGCGGCGGGCGCACTTACTCGCTCCCCGGCCGGCCAATCCAAACGAATTGGATAATTTGATCAGCTCGTTGGCCGGGCCTTTGTTCGGCCTCCTGGGAACTCTGAATGGGCCGCTCTCTCTCCGCCGACCGGCGAAGAAAACGAAGGCGGGGTGAGACGGGCGACGGGATCATAGCTCGGCCCGGGCTAAATAAAGAATGCACGGCGTTTCCTCTGGCCGGGGCCATGAGGATGTAGGCACGGCGGCGAAGCTCTCGTCCGCGCGGTGATCGCTAATAAACAGCGCCGACGGACGTGACGGCGGGCGTCTTGGGCCCAGCCGGCCTGCCGACTTCCTCGGCGCGGTGCTTATCTTGCGAGTTCAATTACGTTGGACTTCTTGCTTTGCATCTCCGGCCTGGCGAGCTTCAAAGATCTTGTTTCAAATCCTCCAATAGCATCGGAAGTCTTTTTATATTTTCAATTTTGGAATATGAAATGTGTACTTTATGTGGTCTGTTTGAACTCTGTATATTTATGTGCTGTGTTTACATAATACAATGCAGTACAAAAAAAGTCTTGGATAAGTCTTGAACAAGTCTGGCTTACCAATCTTTTAGTTTTTTTCTGGACAAGTCTAGCTGAATAGATTTTTCTGGGAATAGCCTGTATGGAGAGAAAAAAAGAGTTGAGTTTATTAATTTGCCAGGTTATTATAACATAAGAAGTACGATAAGCAGCTATGGAATAAAATTAATCATTTTTGACATGTAAATTTTGCATGACAACCCAAAATAAATTTTAGAGTCGTATAAATTCTACATGACATTTTTCGCTTGTTTTCATATAAGAAGCGACTTATTAAAAAAACAAGGTTAATTCTTATAAGTTTCACTGTTTTTTTCTCCGTGTGACTGTACTTTTAGAACACAGAAAATACGAAAACGGATATACAAATTTATTTTATTTTTTTTTTTTTTTTTTTTTTTATTTTCGGCATATACGAAAATATTTGTCAAATGATTAAAATAGTAGGAATGGATAAAAGATTTGATCATATACCTAATTTCAGTGGATTTCATTAGTGTTAAATAAATACTTACTAAACATGTTGGCCAATGGAGATGAAATATGTTTAGAAATTGTCTTTTAGAGATGCAAGAGAAACGAAATTTTTTAAAACATACTTTCAAAACATCTTTTAAAACACTTCTTCCAAATTTTATGTAAATATATTAATTTTTATTAAAATTATTAAGAAATGTAAAAAATTATACCTACTATTATACGAAGTACATATTTTGATCAAGACGAAGAATGCTCTTTCCCCAAGTACCTCAACAAAATGTTGGACCCCTTATGGCATTTAGGCTTAAAAGTGGTCAGCGACTAATGGATTAAGATAAATAATATTAATTTAATAACGAGTTTTTACGTTTTCATTGCAAATGAATAAATAAATAAACATCAAATTGTGCTCCACCGATGGCGTACACTTCTTACGATGCTATAACTGTTTTATCTAAAACCCCTTTTACTCATATGATGCGATGGACTTACATGCGTTTAGAATACAAATATATATATATATAAATCGTTAGAGTTCATTGATGAATTTGTTAAAATTTTAAAATTATCGTTTGTTCTAAAAACAAAATAATTTTTTGACTTTTTATATTTTGTACATTCTATTGCTAAATTCTTTTGCATAAGGCATAGCAGCAAGTTAGTCATTGAAAATAATTATTATTATTATTTTAAAAATTTATAATTATTATTTGGATAAAGAAACATATCTACATAAATGTCTGGCTCAAGATCAATTTTTTCCTGCTAAAGATAACTCAATAAAAATGATTACGAATTATCGTAGATTAGATATAACAAAACATGACATCGCGCGATAAAAAAATGAATCTAATAAAACTTTTTCTTCCATCTATCAATATTTCGGTCCCTGATCCACAACTAAAATTTTGCAACCTACTCCTTTGAGCTTCAACGTCGCGATGCTTGCGCTGAATTGCCGTGAAGGTGATCTCGCGCTGCGCCCGCGCACGCAGCTGCCGTTTGAAAAGTACAAAAGCCGGAAGTCACGTCTTTCGCGCTTTTCCGTCGGCGCGCGCGTCCTTATCGCAACAAACGCGCCTAATGAGCGGCGAAGTCCCGATACGCTAATTTCGTTCTGTTTCTTGGGCTGCAGCTATGCCTCTCGGTATCATTTCTTTTTACTCGTCGAGTGCACTACTGCAACTAAGCTTTGTCTCGAGATCGGCTACAATTGCACGAGAATTGCATCGGCTTGAACGACAAATTTTTCTTTATTTATTATTCATTAATTTCATAAATGTCTGTAAGCACGATAAAATTAGCTAGGATTTTAAAAATTGAATTTTGTGAAATTAAACTAATGAAAAATCGTCATTTTTTTGCACTCTTTAAAAATAGAAAAATAATTCATGGTAAAATTAATTAATTATTTGCAAAATCAATAAAATTATAGGCATTACTAACTTCACTTCTTTTGAGGGAAGGAAAGGTGCGAAAATTGATATTAAAAATATTTGTTTGTCCGTGCGTGTATTGTAATTTAACAACATTAAAGCAATTATATTACTATCACTTTTGTACTAACATATATGACTAATCCTCAATTTGATTATTTGAAGACCTTTACATATTTTGTCGATTTTCAAAAGTTATATATTTTGAATAGAGTATTTTTATAACCGTGGGACTATCTCGATAACTGATCAATTTCAAGTCTGTTTACTTAGATCTTGAAGCGATCCGGGGTGTTGTCGAAACGGCCATCCTTCTGTCGATGTATCCTCCGTTTCTGTCAGGTACTTTCCTACGACTGCATCTCTCGCGGGGGGATTACTCGGGTTCGCCCGAGCCGAGGTTCGTTACGCACAATGCACCACTGATTGACCAACGCCATGAGATCTTGCATGCAAGAAGTCACTGCTCTTCGTTCAGCCGTATAACTAGACGCCAAGACTATTCTTCAACTGTTTTAACTGTTTTTATTCTTACTGTTTATAGTTTTATTAAACTTCTTTGTTTTTTTTTTAAGGTAAATTTAAATTATTTAATTTATAATTTATGAATTGTACGGTAATATATCTATATATCTTCCTGTGTTCATTCTGTGAATTTAGATTCGATCATGATATTTTCTGCTTTGAAAACATTTCATTTTTTTTAGTTGAAATGAATTGGTTATTGACAACAACTAACAACAACAAATGACAAATAATGACTTTTTATATCTTCACATCATAAAAGAAAAATTGTAAAAAAGTTGAAACAATTAAAACCTAATATTTTAGAAGGTATGGCTACCCAGATAGCAAGAAACGTTGAAGAAACGTTGAAGAAATGTCGTCCTGGAAACCAGAAAACGTTGCTTGGTTAGTTTCGATTACGTTTCAGAAACGTTTCTGAAACGTTAAAATGTCCGCTGAAGTTTCAAAAC
>JAXIUT010000048.1:17285342-17301768 GCA_035586675.1 Eurytoma californica | reverse complement strand
TTTATTATATTAGAATACTTGCAAACCGCTCTTATATATCAACCGCGATCAAATCTGACCGCTTGCGGGAGTAAAAATCGTAAATCGATGGTCGCCACCTGGCGGAGAAATTTTCAGAGAGGTCAATAGTCTCAAATACGTTTTAAAACTGTTTCCACGCGTCTCAGAAACGTTTCGAGTTAACGGTTCAGAAATGTGTCAGAAACGTTTTCGAAATGGTTTCTGAAATGTTTCAGAAACGTGATCGAAACTACATAAGCGACGTTTCTTCAACGTTTCTTCAACGTTTCTTTGCTATCTGGGTAAAGCCAAAAAATAAATATTTTTCCTGAACATCCAATTACAAAAATTGTTTAACCCTCGGATAGTATGCATAAAAATTTCCTACCACTCTTTTTACATTTTTATCTACAATTACCTAGGATAATTGTATTTGTTTATTATATAAAATAGCATTTGATTAAAAAGAGCACTCCTGAGCACTCAGTCTTGACGGGTTCATTAAATCAAAATTTTTCACTTCTTTGTATCATAAGGAACAGAAGTTACTTATTAAGAATATCACCAAAAGAAAATAAAAATTTTTTTGGCAAATATTAAAAACGAAAAATGCATTTGGTCGATTTATGGCAATGGCCCTTCCTTGATTTATTAGTTTATGGAAGTAAATTATAAATTGTAAGATATCAACCTCATCGAATGAAGAAGAGGTATTAACTATCATCACCATGTTCACTAAAATATTGCTACTTTTTTAGAAAATTACGAACATAGTCTCTACATGGGATAAGACCTGTAAGAAGGTTGTACATTGAGAGATTTTTCCCGTAACAATTACGGCGAAGCTCACCGTAAAAATTACGGGAAAAATCGTAATCGTGGGACGGTTTGCCATCTTGGAAATTTTTACGAGAAAATCATTGTAAATTTTACGCGGAGCTTGCACGATACAAAAAGCTTCCTAATTTTTACGGGAAAAACTCCGTAATTTTTACAGGCACTGATAAAAAAATCCAGGAGAATTTCCTTAAATTTGAGGAAATTCTCCTAAAAACTTATAGGAAATTCTCCTTTTTCATACATGAGGAGTTTCTCGTACAAAAATAGGTAAACCTCCTGAACGAAAAAGGAGAAACTGCTATACGAAAAAGAAGAAACTCTAGAATCTTTTTCTTTTAGGAGTTTTTTCTTTTTCGGTTAGGAGGTTTTCCTATTTTTGTAGGAGAAACACCTGATATATGAAAAAGGAGAATTTCCTATAAGTTTTTAGGACTTTACCTCAAATTTAAGGAAATTCTCCTGCATTTTTCTATCAGTGCTTAAGCGAATAAATATAATTTCAGCGATGAATCGCCCTCTATACTAGAAGTAAAAAAAATTGTTACGACCATCGCCATTTTTCCGTGCTCCCTGCACCCGCAAGACCGTCGATTAAAAGGGAGAAAAAAAACACCGCTGCAAGCCCGGGCGAATAACGAGGAGCCGCGGATGCAACCGCTCGGGCGCGGCCTCGAAAATTTCGCCGCTATCGTCCGCATAATGCGCGAAACTCACTTTCGGGGCTTTTGCCCGCGGCGCGTCCTCCCGCGGCGAATGACGTGCAGGCTCGAGGAGGGCGAAGCCCAGGGACACGGAGGCAGAGACGAGCGTCCGTCCGAGCGAGCGAGGCCCCCGCATAACGCGCGCGCGAGACGAGAGACGTCAGCTTCACGCTTATTCGCGTTCATAAATATTTACCAGAAAACCACCGCGGCGGGCGCTATATATCAGCGCCCGCGTCCCAGCCAGCGCCGCTGGGGGCACGTTTCGCTCGCTCCATTCTCTCGGATTTAATGAAGCGCACTCACTTTTTTCCCTCGCTTCCCCCTGCGGAGCTCCCTCTGATATCTCGGCTTTATTATTATTACTACTGCTATTTGTTATTGCGGGAATGAGATTGTTCAGAGTTTGGAATATTAACATATTTTTAACCGAATCTTTCACACTGAAAAAAAAGGTTATTGTTACTAAAGAAATTCTACTTTATTAAATTTCAGTTGATTCAAGTAAATATTACTTTCATTGAAGTAAATGTTACTTGAATCAAGTAAGATTTCTTTAGTAACAATAAATTATTTTTTTTAGTGCAGTTTCATATTATTTGGTTATTTATTAAATTATGCGCTGTGCGAATAGCTCGTAAATTGGAAACAGAAATTGAAGCGACAATCTTTTCTGGTGTTATTTTGCAATATTTTCATAGTTACTTAAACTCGCTAGTAATATTAACCCTTTGCTGAACGGTGGTAAGTATACTTATATGGTATCGATTATTACCGTTTTTTCCATTTTTGAACTAATTTTTTGTTGAGTATTATAGGTGTTTTCATGAACAAATTTACTATCACATCATATTAAAGACTCAAATATTATTTCAAGTTCACAAAATGATATTCATCAAAAACCCTTGTGTTCAGATTTTCAAAATAATTCTATCATCTGAAAAATGCACGCTGCAAAGGGTTAAATATACTATAGTATATCTATGTATTTTTTCTTGAATTTATACTTAAACAATTTCTTTAGATTTCTTCTTATTTTCTATTCTTCCTTATTTAACATTTGCCTAAACATGAATTTGACATTCTAAATACTTATTACTGCTGTTATATAGGAAATCCACAAAACTTTGAGTCGGGGTGGATGAACTGGATTCATGACCCATATTGGATGTTATTAAAAAAATTACAACAATCTTCCTCATTAATCACTGATCTCTTGTAATAGTTCAAACGCGGTATCCTGGATCTGCTTCCATTATAATACAATTTTTCTTTGGATGTATATTATGTGAAAATCTAATTCTTAATATAATTAGTTTGCCATCAGCAAGTCTTGTAACAGATCAAACACCACTTTCCAGAGGTACAATTATTTACTTATATATTCTGTCACGACACTATTAGTAGTGATAGTGATTTTTAACAATCTTTTATTTCAATTGTAAGGATCTGTTTATGGTGCAAGAAAGAAACTTCTTTTTTTTTAAATCTTTATTGATTACACTGGGAATAATACACTTCTTGTCAGTAGCTTACATGGATATCTAATGGTAATCAGATCGATCAAGTATGCTTCGTAACATCTTACAAATATTATATTTATCACATAAAATATTTATAATCTACAACTACTTTTTTTAATAAAAATGGTTGTATTTCGATATTTCATTTCCTTCGATACCTTAAGAATTTTTCGGTGATGGTCGCGGATCGGAAAGAAGCTCAAAAGATCAGATCGAGGTGTCGAGAAGACGAATTATAGCGAAGTGACGCGTGATTTATTTATGATTACACTCGACCTTCTTTCCACCGACGCTCCCTTTTCCGAGCCTGCGCACATTTTCCTTCCACCGTGTGCCGTTCATTTTTGCGTTTCGCCGGCGATGACGGCGATATTGCCCCCCCGAGTTTGATTGATATTGTCTACTGACTTACTTTCTGTCACTTTCGATCCGACAGTTCGATGAGTCGTGTCTTTTCGCCCAACTACCACCGGAACATCAAAAATTCTGTGATGCACCAAAAACTTGTTTTTTTTTCTAAAAACGCAGATATACAAAAATACGATGACTTGGCTTTGATAAATGGTAAAATTAAAAGTTGAGTAAAATGGTTAATTTCATATCTGCTACTGCTCGTATCTTTGAGGAGTTGAAACTACTTTTTAAAGTTGAATCGAGTAAACATTACTAAAATTAGTAAAAATGTATTAATATATACTAATTAATGATTACTAAAAAATTTTAATTTTTCAGAAATTGAATTTGTCAGCACTCAAATCTACATTTGTTAAAGTTGGTTCTTCGGAGTTATAATAGAGTACAAATTTTTAAAATGAATTAAAAATGAAATCAAACTAGTATACGGCTGATATGAAATGATAGCAAAAATAAAATCTAGTGCATCTTTCATATTTATCAAATTTATTTCTACAAAAATACAACTTCGCTTTGTTTATATATAGTCAGATTATATCGTATGTTATGGATAAAGGCAGCAAATATATTTTTAATCAGTGCGAATTGGTCAACGTTTGCACTGACTGAAAAGCATGAAATTTGTACTTCAGTGTTATTGATTATTTAATGTTATTATTATTGATTATTTCAATGTTATTATTATTGATTATTTCAATGTTATTATTATTTTCTCTGATTAATTTACAATATTTGCGAAAAAATATATTAATATTTCTATCATTCTATGCGGTTCTTATAACGCCCTGGATAATATTGCAATTTTTAAGAATTTGTTTTCTTTATATTTTGTTAGCAACTGATATCCAGAAAAATATTAAAATATTCTTCAAAATTTGAAGAATAGCACATATTTTTTTCTGAAATAACTAGTATTAACTAGTAGTTATAGTTATATTTTATTCTTTTTGTCAGGATGCGAGTGAAATTTCAAGAATTTGAATCTGCCTTAAAAAAACGATGACAGGATGTTCTGAAGTCTCGAAAAAAGAGATTTGATTGGATAATGCTTACACATCTGGTGGCGCCAAAATTCAAAATATTTTTATATGAATTTTATATTTTGGTTTTTTTAAGTAGGGTATAGAGTAATTAATTAAAGTAAAGTAAAGTTTTTAAATTTTCTTCTAACCTCAAAAATGAAAATCAACATAACCTGTCATTTAGTCTATTATGTTCTGAAAATATAAATTAAAAAGTATTATTTACCTTTTGAAATAAAAAGAATGTATTGATAATTAAGTATTTTTTTGAAATTTTCTGAAATTTATGAAAAATGAAGAGAAAGTAATTGTGCATGCGAAGCGCGCGTTGGGTTTTGCTAATATGTTAAAAAGAAATGTTCTCGATATTTATCCTTTAATTCTACTTCTTTCCACCGCACTAGATAATATTAATTAACGGCATTTTAATACACGACGAGTACAGTATTCACTTCTAAAACTGACGGTACAAAAGATCGAAACAATATCGGCCTAAGCAACGTAAGAGAAGACCGTCCTCAAGGAGGAAGGATACGATAGGAAGCGAACCGGGGTGTAAGAGAGAAGCGAGCATCGCGATAAGACACCGCTCGCGGGAGGAAGCCTCGGCAGCGGAGAGTTTAGAGGCGCCGGTTTACCAGTGAGCCGGCACTTCGCGGCTCTTTCGCTACCTGTCACTCAAAATTTCGGCCATCGCCTCTTTCCCCTCGAAATCCCCTTTCGCCCATTATCACCCATCGCGACTTTGTCTCTCTCTCTCTCGCTCCGAAGCCGCCCGGCCGGGCTCGGCCCCTTCAGACTCGGTAATTGAATTTCACGAGTTGGTTACCCAAACCCCCGCTCCCTCCCCCGTAATTGGCTGCGTGTGTGCGTGCGGGGAAGGGGGCACACGCCGGCCGTTGATCGGCGGACCAGGGGGGTCCCTCTCTCAACCGCGTGGCGGCGCCGTATCGCGCAAATACCGATTGGGAGCTGATGTTTCTGCAATTGATGACGCTGACTTCGGGGACACGCGCCGACTCGGCCTACACCGAGCTGGGGGGCGCGCGCGCGAGCACACGCTCTATGTGGGTCCTTTTGTTTGCATTGATTGCTTTATGGAGATTTCGACGGCGATCGCGATCGCAATCGCGGCCTGCGCGGGACTGTTCCTGGAAGCAGGAAGTAATTCGCGTTTTTTTAAGAAAGTGGGAGAGGGGTCGACCTACGGGTATTGCAGTCGATTAAAAAAATATTCAGAAATAGGCTAAATAAAGTTGGATTCTAACGATTAGGGGAGGGGCGCCTAGTACCGCTAGCCGTAACGTTTTTGCTTGTATTGATAAAAAATGGAATTTTAAAATGGAATTTCTTTTTTGAAGTACCTTTTTTAAGAAAAAAAATGTTATTCTTATGAACATCTAGATTTTAGGAGCAATAGTTTTTGACAGCACGATCAAAAAACTGTTGTCTAGTACCGTATACTGCCGTTTTCATCGTTTTTAAGGTAAAAAACGCTCTTAAAAATTACTCCTCGGTTTAAATTAACTAAACACGTTTTATTTTCAAAGAAAATAACTTGATTATAATTTATTTGGTTACCCTGGTAGAAACGCTTAGCAGCCGTTAGCTAGCCGCTGCTAGCCACTGTCCAGTAATCGAAAAAATTCTACCAGGGTAAGTAAATTTGTAAAAAAAATGTTTAGTTGTGCAATGTTAAAATAATTTGTTTAAATGTTAATTACTGAAATAAAGCCGTTATCAAATGGTTTTCTTCGATAAGTAAACGTTTCATCGCCGTATACTATTGCACCCCACAGCGTTCTATTTACCCCCCGACCCTTAATACCTCGCTCTCCATTATTATGCATATTATTTACACTTGTTTCAGAAGTGTAAATTAAATCAAATAAAGACTGTAAGTACTTCGCAAGTGATAAAGCATTAATAAATAATATACTATACACTTTTCATTTAGTTTTGACTGTTGGTAATCTTGTTTCTTCAATGCATCAAAAAAATGCAAATAAAGAAACACTTTAGCCCCGAAAATATTAAAACTTTGTTTATATCCTACTGTTTCGGAGTATAAATGATTATTCGAGATAGATTAATGAAAATTCACGTCATTAAAACTACCATGTATTGCAGAAACCGAGAAATCTATGGTGAACGGTACCGAAGATGCACGTAAACCAAACATAGAAAAATTGTTTCTTCTTTTTATAAAAATGCTGCGGAAGATGTAGATTACTAATGAAAGAAATATTTTTTTATCAAAAATGTAAAAAGAAACAATTGATTAGTCAACATAAATTTCACGACTGAGTTTTTTCAAGTGGCCCACAGGACACTTTACATTTTCTTACCTCTTTGATTGTTCATTTTTATGAAAACTGTATCTTCTCAGGTGTTTAAAATCAAACTTAATAATTGATAAATGAGTTTCCTTAAATCACTCTAAGATCTCAGCTTTAAGATCTCGCTAACAGTTCGCCTACTAGTCAGTTTCACGAGATGAAAGTTTACGCCGAACCTTAAAATTCCGCTCAACGCGATGGCCGGCCTACCGCGCAGCGTCAAAACCACAGGATTAGATAAAACTCGCCGGCGGTACGATTCAGGCTCCTTATCTCCCCCCTCCCCTCTTGCTTCTTTGCTTTTTTGCCTCGGCCTCATTCGCCAAGATCGTCTAAGCGGCGCGCCGATACCGCTGTCCGACGCACGCCTTTTCTCCACTCCTCGGCAAGCCTCTCGTCCTTGGACGGAGCCGCGGCGCGCATCTCGAGGGCTTTCCCTCCATTCTCCGCTGCCGGTACCGCGCGCTCCTTAGCGCTCCGGCGAGGGGGAGATAGCGAAATTGAAATTGTAACTGGGCGCGCGTTTCATTCCCGGCCGTGAATGGGCCGGGGGAGACCGCCGCCGTCCCTCCCCCTTCTCTCCTTTTTTTTATTCTTTCTATTTCGCCTTCGGCTGCTCTCTTCTCTCGCTCGTTTACGTCGAGTGGCTCGTTGTTCGCCGCATGACTCCCGCGCCTCTCGTGCGGCGAAATTCAATCGCGGGCCCGCGAGATGCCCGCTCTCCCTTCTTCTTCCCTTTTTTTTATTATTCGACCACGGAGTTCGAATTTCACGAGGCTGCGAGGAATGATGGGTCGACCGTCGCTATCCAGTGGTAATGATCGCGGTGGTGGTTTCGGGTGACCCCGGGAGTACTTGACTTAACTAGCTACGTAGATGTTTGATGGACACTTAGTTTTTACCATAACTTATTACCATAACTATGGCACAGTTTACTATAAAAATTGTAACTTATCAAAAGATTACAATAATTTTTCTTATGTTTTCAGTAAGTCCTCCATCTCAAATAATTTATAGTAAATTTTCCTATTTTTTTTCTCAGTGCGAGTTTGTAATCATCTTTTAATGAATGTGAGTTCAATTTATAATTGCATAAACAATAAAAATCAATGATAATCAACAATTCCAAATTGGAAACTACAAGTAATCTTTCGATGATCTTTTTTTAGTGAAATTTTAATGCTTTCGACTCTTGGAACAAATTGAATCTCTTGAATAAAGAAAATTCATTAAAAGTTCGTATTACTGACATCGTGTATTTCTCTTAATATGAACACATTTAAATTAAAACGCAATCAGGTCGCGATAGAGTACCTAATATTAGTTAATACATTTGCCACCAGATGTACTCTGAGTTTGATATACTTCTCACTAAAGGATCTGCTGCCTCAGCTTTACATGTATTACCTTAAAATTTGAATGGTCAGGCGTTGAAGAAAGTTACTAGTGCTCCACTAATCGTTAAAAAAATCGGTTAAATTTTAAAATCATTGCAATCAAATGTCACTAATTAGATAATATTAGTGATTGAGATTCAGACGTAAAGAAGTATAAAAAATTATGGAATTTCGAAAATTCCTATCATTTAAAAAATCGATTGAATTTTTGTAATCATTGTAATCAAATGTCAATCAAATTACAGTATACGATTGTAACAGAGTAAGTATTTCGAAACATTTAGAAATTAAAAAAAATCTATTATTCACATAATTTTGATTTTTTTATATTTCCTGAAAAAAGTTCATTGAACGGATACGCGTGTCCTTTAAGAAATAAACAATTCGCTTTGAAATTCGGTTCCCATCGCCAACGCACCGCGGCATAATAAGCACCGCATCTTCAGAATCACGAAGAGCAGTACCGCCGTCCCCGTTTGACCTATCCTCCTCGAGCGAAAATAAAAAAAAAATAATGGAATCTCGTTCAGTGGAAGCAATCGCTTCTCAACTACAATCCCACGTACGCGGCGGAGCTCGCACGGTACTAAACGCGCGCACTCGAGCCTCTCCTCTTTATTAATTCAAGTAGCGATCCTAACGGACGGAAGGCCCTCGCACGCCCTAACGTGGCTGCTCTTTTTTTTTTCTCTCTCTCTCTCTCTCTTCTCCAGCGCCTCCACCTCCGCAGCGTCGGCAAGAGGCTCCGGGTCGATCCTACCCAGCTATATATCGGGGACTCCCCCCCGAAGGATGATTGTCCGCGTGCGCCGGCGGTCGGACGGAGAGCCGTGCGCTATGTACTGACAGGTCCTGGGCGTTCATTAGCCGCCTATTCACGAAAGAGGGAGGAGAGAGAGAGAGAGAAAGGGCGAGGAGCCTGGACGACGTCGGGAGGGAGGAGGAGGTGGGCCCGGGAGCTGGAATGCCTCCGTTCTGAACTTGTTACTCTATCCTCACACGCATAATTACATCCGTCGCCCGGCCGGACCCGAGCCCGGGACGAGATGAGCCTCCCGGTAATTTCGGGGAGAGGTGCCTCAAGCCGGAGGGCTGGATACGGGGATACGCTCGCGAGGCGCCTAAGTGCCTTCGGAGTACAATGTTTTGGCGCGCGGCTACTGTTGACGCTTAACTCGCACCCGATTTACCCCTGTTTTCCTCAAATCTGCGGTGTGGGTGATGTTTTCAATTCGAAACTTTAATAGTTCTGGGCGTAAGTGTTTTGTTGTATTGCTATTTTCATAGATAATATACATTATGAGTGCAGATAGCAAAGAAGCTTAACACCTCAATTTTCCAAAAGATTTGAAGGGTCCAGGAGAAAAAGGGGGAACTCGCAATTGAAATTTTCGAGAAACCTAAACTAAAAAACTAACTAACTAACTTGGGTGCCGTTTCTCAAATCTAAAAAAACAACTAAAAGAATTTGTTATTACATTATCTAGACATATTCAGCATATCTCAAAGTATCTGAAACCAGTCGATTTATTATTTCAAAAAAGTATCTGAAACCACTTTTTTGGAAAAAATGAAAAAATCGAATTTCCCCCTTTTTCCCCTGAACCCTTCATTTGACAAAGTTTGGTAAAGTTCTATTTTTGAATGCTGAATTCAAATATGGCCAACTCGAAAGAGGATCATTAAAATATTAAAAATACAAAATTCTATTGAAAACTTGTATATTACCTCCAAGGAGTTCAGAAATGATTATTTACTTTAAAAATTATATTAGACATCAGTATAATAGAGTAAACCTCACAATTTACATTCGTATATGTACCGTTACTTTTAAATATACAACATCAAAGTTTTGCGTTTCGTCATAGACCAGTGGATAGTAGAACTTTTCAGCCTACTAATATTTGATAGATACGATTCTCTATATTTACATTTAATTTTTCAAACTACAATACCCTGGTAGAAATTTAACCATCTTTTCTAGTCAGATTAATAATCTATAGTGAAAAGCGCATGCGCCCGTGGATAAAATGACAGAGTTAGCAAATCAATGTACATATATGGTATCGCATTCCACTTTATCGACTTATTTATTTTTTATTATCGCGATTTTGCGCCTGGGATACTGATCAATTTTCATAAAAGTGCAGGGGATGCAAAAAGTAACTGTTTTATCAGAATAAGGCGTTGAACCGTTGAACCAGAAACTGTCTCCAGTACGCAGGGTCTGGTTCGGATTTTTTCTATACGTTGACCAATTACCAAAAAACAATCATATTCTGGTCAACTTATGGTTAATTTTCTACCAGGGTAATAAAGTGAAAATTAAGAGTTTAATTTAATATTAATAAAAAACCTTAATAATTTCTGTGATTCTTTTAAAAAAATCGTATTTTTGAGATAAAATTTGTTAAATACTTTCAAAATTCATTAAATGAGAAGAAAAGGTTCGATATTCGATATTCGATTTATTATTTGCCTCACGAAGCTCTTTAGTCTCATGTTTCTCATATATAACATATTTAACATATTATTTGGAAAGCTGATTCAAAATTATCGTATGCAGACAGACGCCGTTTACACGCAGATAGTTTTGCCTCTTTATAGAGTAAGATAGCCTCTTGACTCGCTATAAATATTTAACGTATAAGTCGATAAGATTTCACGTTTCCCAGCGTCATACTTCATTCCTTCATTGACTGTGAGCCCAGACAGACCAAAGTAAGTTACACTGCAACTCTGTTATTATAAATATTTTTTATTTGCGTCAAATTTAATTTTTGTAGTATAGAAACAACAATGAAGAACATAAATGCGATTATCTTGACCATCTTCATTTTCTATTGGATTGGAGAAGTTTGCACGGATGATGTTCCAAGACTTTTACCCAGACAAATTTTCAAGTCTGATAAAGACAAATTTGTTCCATTTTTTGTTCCAAGACTAGCCCTCATGTTAACTTGTCCTTATGGCATGAATCTAAATCACACCGCTTGTTTGGACGGTCCGTTTGTGTAGCTTGATATTGTGTAATAATCGGCTGTACGTATGTTTTACCAATGTTTTTTTACCAATTATTTGCAATGTACTCTCAATCTGAAGCGCAATAAAGTATATTTTCTGGTATAATTTATTATGAACATTAACTGTATTTATTGAATTAGAGCTGACCGGAGTAAAGAAGTGAACGAAACATATTCAATATATTCTAGAAGAAAATGCAAGTAACTTTTTGAATATTCAAAATTTCAAAGCAAAAGTTACTTTTTACTAAAAATTTGGAAAATATCCCTTGTAGAAAATAAGCCATGTTTTATGGCCGGGCACGCCCGGTCGACTAACTGGTGCCCATAATTTCTTGGCTCGATAGGTCGCAATATATTGGGCATAATATGTCCACATATTGACATAATATGCTCACGATCGCCTGACATCGAGGTTCTTAACCTCAAATAAAAAAACTAAATAATGACAATAATCGAAGTTATATTATACAACTTTTTATTATTTAAAAAATAAACATTTTATTATTTAAATAGAGCTGGATGGTAATACAGTATTCTGGAAGCGTATTAAACGCAGATATTGTGTATATACATGCATATGCACACAAATATACACTTTCATACATATATACACACATACACGACGAAGATGCGTATACGTAATACATGTATGTATCTACGTCGTGTATGTATGAACTATGGAGTATAGTCGTCATACCGTCACAGTTCTCTAGCCTCTGCCCGATAAACACTCGGCTGATAACAAAAATACTATGTCTTCGAATACCAAAACCGTGCTCCGAATACGCGTGCCCGCGTTCGTATTTATTAGGTGTGTTTCTCTGGTACAGCTGATTGCTGCGAAACCGTTATTACCGACGAAATTTGTAAAGTCAACATATTATGCCCACTTACCGTCGCCAGTAGGTGGGGCAATGTGGGCATAATATGGCATATTTTCTGCCCAATCGCCATAAAACTGAACAAATTATGTCCACTATCTCCTTAATTTTCTACAAGGGATTTTGTTTCCTGTTATTAACTATTATTCTATTAAGTGCATTTTTTTAACATACTCCAAAAGTTACACGAACTAATCAAAATGAATAATTAACAACTGAACATAAACTTCTTTCAGTTCTTCAATATTCACAGAGCAACGTTTTTGACAACAATAACATACCCTAATTATTACTGAATGAAATTCGTATCGGTTCGGATGTCATTAGAACGTTTATTTGTATCGCGCGACATGTTTGCAAAATCAAAGGCCGCAGGTAATTCGTTCTCGGATTAGCTTTGACTCCGGCAAATGAGCTAATTATCCAATTGACTCAATGCATCGTTTGACGTCGTCGCTGTACTAATATAAGATTAAGCCCCATGATCGCCTTAACGACTTAATGTAGAGAAGGTCGTATGCGCAGCTGCGCCGCTTAAGACTTTTTAATCACTGCCCAATAAACTGCTGTCTGCTTTATCTTTTGCACCAGTAATATCACATTTCAATCGAACATCGATGCGCTCAATGGGAGTGAATTGGAATCTCGCGATAATTTTAAAATTAATATATGTATAATATATTCAACTATATCTTTATATCGGAAAATTTGCGAACCAACAAGATCTTTGTTTCTTTTACTCATTCAGATTCTCGAAAGTATGATTTTCCAAAAAAATTTGAAAGGACAGCTAAGCTTGTTTGTGTGTACGAAAAATGGCTAGTTTATGAGCACCAATGAAAGACTCTTTTTAATGCTCTCAAATCGTTTACTAGAATGAAATGGAATTAATTTTTAATACGTACAAATTATTTAATTTCGATCTCGTTCACATAGAAATGAAAAAAATAAAGTAAGCTTAAAATTCACTATTACTTCCGTAGATAGAAAAACTATTATATCTTCAAAATGAACGTAATAAAAGTTTATAAATAAACCTTTTAATCTAAAATATGTTATGATGTATAGGCTCAAACTTGCAAGAATATTGTTAAAAAGGATTTAAAAATTTTGAGTTTATCCATTTTTATTCTCATAAGTCATAAAATGGTTGAAACAGCATTTAATTAATGTCCACAAATAAGCCTAAAACACATTTCTTAACTCATATTCAATTGTGCGTAATATCGTGTATTATAATTTTTGAGATTAGAAACTTTTTGAATTTTTGTGCCATTAAACCAACAACATCCTGCCATCGTTTGTTTAATAGCGGATTGCATTATTTGTAGGTATATATTGTTCTCTTTTAGCATGTCTCCTGTTAGTCAGGACTATTATATTAATAACAATAAAATAACTATTTTACCTACGCCAACAGGGTAATATGTATAATAATTAATTGATAGAAAACACCCGAATGAAGTATGAATGAAGAAATACGATAGTATTTTATTTTTTCATCAGTCACGACCCTCTAATTTAGCATCGCGACCAAGCATTATTTTCGCGCACGACTCGCTTTCATCAAAGTAGTGCACGCAGCACGTGCGAAAAGCAATTCTCATTCAGGTTTGGCAACACATTATTTTTTAATTCAATTTTCTACGGAAACAGTTCAGCAGTATCATCCCAGGCTCGTGCACGCGTGAAGGCAATGAAGAAGGGGTACCCCCGAAAGCACCAAAACGAAAGAGGATATCGCTCGATTATTTCCGGAAGAGAGCGAGTGAGGGCCGAGACAATGAGGCGGCGGCTCGACTTATACCTGACCCCGTGTCGTCTTCGGCTTTTAAACAGCCAGCGCGTGATGTGCGCGTAAAAATTTGATTCATCGGTTCCGCGCCTCGGGGACGCGTACGCTTTTTGGGAGGAAAACCCGACATTCTCACCTTTGTGTTTTCGATTTCGGGATATTTATTTTCGGGGACGTGGAGTTCACACCTTTGTTGCGAGGGGACTCTCGAGTACATTGTAGCAAACGTTGCATTGTGCGTCGATGCCACCAGACTACTCGAAAGTCCTTTTCTCGGCTTGATATATCGCGGTATTAAGCGCAGGAGTAATTGGTCAACCCTTTCGTTACAGTTCAAATCGAGGGTTTCCACCTTTTTTACGTTTTTTCAATTTTTTTCTTTTTCGTTTTCTGGAATCGAATCAAGTAGGGCATTTGTACCGAAACTTACCGTTATGTTTATCAATATTTTTGTTGATAAACAAACCTTGAGAATAAATTTTTTCATAGATTTGATAAGAAATTGTAATTCTGAATATTTATTACCTACAATGGTGATTTTAAGATTATGAAGCATTTAAAACTATTGTTTCGTGAAAATTTGTTCTAGTATCATTATTTGTAATAATGTGCTAGTTTGTGAAAAATTGGGTTTACGATGTTTTGAAAAGGAACTCATTCTCATTTATTTTCTAAAATAAAGTAAAAATAAAATAAAATAAGCTACTAGACTCGAAAGTTTGTGCAAGATATATTAGTGGAAGAAGATATAGAGGATCGCGGTCGAATAATATGGTTTGAAAAATAATTAGACTTTTATATTTCTGTCTATCTCTATCAAAAAATTAACCATAAATTGACCAAAATATGCAAATTCTGTCTAATTTACGGTTTTTTTTATACGGCAAAATCGAAAAAAAATCGTCTAATTTCGCATCCACTAAAATATTTTCCTTCCACAGCATAAAACCTGATATTCTCAACACGCACACTTCACGCAGTACGCCACAAATTATGAACGTAAAATCTTCAATTACCTAAACGAAACTTAAGTCACAAACTACCTCTTCGAATTCGAAAAGCACGAGCGCGCGTTATCCACGAAGGTCGATGAAAAAAAAAAATCAATTAAGAGCAAACAAAGAGCAGCTCGGCGAGCTGGTACCGCAAGACACAGCCAGAATTCGCCGAGCCGGCGAAGAAAAGCAGCGCAGCGAGACGAAGAAAAGCACCGCACTCGCACGAGAGCGAGAGAAGGACGGAGGGAGCGGGAGCAGCATCAGCGAGGTATAGAGAGGGAAAAAGAAGCTGCGCACGAGCCGCGACGGAGGTGGAGGGGGAGGAACGCTGCCACATTGTCTGGCGATTCCTCGGGGATGACTGGTTGCATTCAGCTGGTCTCTCCCGGTGCATCCGTCTCTCTCCCTCGCCCGGGGACCACGGAGGGAGGGAGGGAGCCGGTACTAATGTGGCATAACTCGAAACGCTCGTTGTGTCTAAGCCGTTCCTAGAAAACCCATGCGCGAGCCTCCTCTCTTTCCTTCTTTCTCTACTCTGCCCTCGTCTTTTCTCTCTTCCCTTCCTTTATCCTCGGGCGGAGGTGTGTGCGTGCGCATGGACATGCCGGGTTTTTCGTCGCTACGCCGGAAACGGGCTGCGAATTTTCGATTTCCGACCCGCACGCGGGCGACGATGATAGCGCAGAATTTCTCTTCCAGCTTTTTTCGTGGGAATTTTTATTTCCCCGACACCGGCCATTAGACTGCTAATTTTTAAATGACGCTATTGTTGCTTTTGTTAGTTTGCGTCAAAAATAGCATACACTCGGCAGAAATCATTTCTTTCAGAATAGAGTCCTGCGAATGCCAACGTGGCCCAGGAAAATTTAGGTGTACAAATATCCGGTAACCTTGAAATTGTGAAGCAATAATAAAGGGGTTATTTATTATGAGTAATCACAAGACACCATCAGCAACTAATTTTGTAGTTACTTCTTGATCACTTTATAATATCTTTATCACTTTAGAAATCATGACTCTGAAATCAAATTTTGCTACTGACGAAAAGTAATTTATTTATTAATGATTAAATTTTCAGGTTGCATACCTCCTACATTTTTGACTCGCGGAATAAATTATGTGAGTTCTAATGTGACAAATTTAAATATTCCCGTATCGTTATATACAGAACCTGAATATAAATAAAGTTATTTATTTCAAAGCAATTGAATGAAGAGGCTTAAAAATAAAGGATGGTAAATTCATTTTTGATCGAAGTCATAAAATATTCGACAATTAGTTCGAATTTCTACATTATTGAAAAACTTTCGATCGTTTGAGTCATTAACTTGGTGTATATTTTTTTAAATTAAAACGCGCTCAGGCCCAGGGTTGCGGGGCGATTGTGCAGAAGTGCCCCAAGCAACTAACTTTAGAGCGCACCGAGCTCAGGTAGTATATCTATATTTATACGTAGTATGGCTATATTTATTCGAATATATATAGATATA
>JAXIUT010000048.1:17264323-17284062 GCA_035586675.1 Eurytoma californica | reverse complement strand
AAATAACAAAAATTAATAAAAGAAGTAGCAAAATTAATTTGGAGGAAGCTAACTGCCAATCTATTGGCAGCGGTTTTCTTTAGTTATGGTTATTTGAATAGTATATTACTAGTTTATGAGTTATGAGTAGTTTATTACTTTGTTCAATTTTATTATTTATTTAACAATGCTACAAACCAAAATCTTCGAGCGTATGATCTAAATTGTAAAAAATAGCGATTGCAATTTAAATTTATTTTTTTAAATAATAGTGGAAATAAGTAAGCACATATCTCAAATTATATCCATCACACAGTCAAAATCGTAAAAATTTAGAATTTTTTAAAATAAATCTTCAACAATTTTAGAAAATTCCCACTTTTTGCAACAGTTATTTGAATCTCTAAAAAGAATTCCTTTGAATTCCTAGCTGAAATGAAAGCAATTAATTGAGTTTATTAAACAGCTATAAATTTTGTATCTATTATCCGAAAATCCAATAAATCTTATATAGGTCGTAACCTTTATGAGAAGGAAAACGATCTCGCACTCGAGCCAAAAATACGAACAACTAAATACCTCGTATACTTCTATTTATAATAGTGTCCGTACACTTCTGACCCTGTAAAGTGATACTTTCGGTAAATACTCCATGAAGACGCGTAGCACCGGACCACCGCACCACAAAAAAGGCGACCTTCTTCGCTTTCAATAAAAAAAAGCAGAAGAAAAGAAAGGAAGGAATCCCCCGTATAACGTCTTGATCAATCGCCGTCGATGTTTATGCAACACACGGCCGCGCAGGTAAACCGTACAGAAGAAAAAAAGGCCAAATAGAAGCGCGAGTGCACCCGAATGGGGCGGCTCGTGCTTTTTTTTCCCATAAACTCGCGTCGAGTCGCCCTTAACCCGGGGACCGCCCGCGCGAGGATTATCCAGCGTGTCGGGGCACTTCATCATCGCTACAATGGCGCGCGCATGCGCGAGTTTTTCGGCCTGGCGGCGGATCCTCGGGAAGTCAATTTTTCGGGCGCGAATTCAGCGATACAATCGGGGCTCGCGCGTCATTGTACACCCCGGGCCCCGCTGCATTGGCGCGTCGAGGGCTGCTTTTCTATACCGGCGCGCGCGCCGGCTCATACACTGCGCGTTTTCAATTCTCGCCGTTGCGCCGGGGGGCCGCCTATTGCTACTCGATTACGAAATAGGCGGCGTTTTCAATGATTTTGGATTCTTTGTGCGGCCTCGAGTGAGGCGATTCGATAATTGGGTATTTACGGGGCCGATTCGCCCGCGCGCCATTGCCAGGGCCGGGCTTTTGTGGCGCGCGTGCCTCCACTTTTGTTGCGAATACTTTTCTTTTTTTTGACGGTTCGGTAAGATGCGATTATGATGGCTTTATGAGATGATTCGAGCCTGTTTGTTGGCTTTTTTTATTCTTTAATTGACTGCGTTTTTTATGTAAATTGAGCGATCAAGGATTTCGAATTCCGTATCGAATTCGAAGTGGCGCGAACTAAAAGGCGCGTGCAATATCCCAAATATTTGACAAATTTGCATTTGTAAGAAAAATACTTTTGTTTTCTACGTCTTTCCATTGAAAAGTCTTATGCAATCTTAGATAACTTCACTTTTTACCTTTTACAAATATATAAGTTTTTCATTTTTGAGGGCCATTTTGAATGGAAAAAAGTACTGACGTCATTTTTCTTTGAACAACTGAAAAATGCATTTTTATAGATCTGTTCTGGAAAGATGACGTAATTGCATTATTTTTCATAGTTTTGTGAGTTTTCAGTTTTTTGTTGTTTTAATTTTTTATATTGAATAAACGAGTGGAAAGTAAATTTCAAAATTTTCCTCATTTGTTTAGACATCAAACATAATTACACACTGTAGAGCTCAAAATTGCCTTTTATTTTTGTGCGTCAAAGTTCATCTTTCACCTGGTATAACCCTTTTATCGAAAACAGTGGAGTTATGCTCTTTTGCAGCGAACGAATGAATAGTTTATTTTCATGTTTTTTTGCAAAATAGTAATCTTTTACAAAGTTTCTATGACTTAAATTATACCTTATCTATACTGAAAAAAATTGTGAAAAAAAGAATTTTCATGATCGGACTGTAAAATAAAAAGGTGTACTTGTTGAAAATAAAAATTTATTTCTTTAAGGAACTACTATATCTTACTAGGAAAGTGGCTCTCACCTTTAAATTACGGATTTTCTCAAAACTATGGGACGTTACCCAAAACGTTACTAAGAAAACGTTTTTCTTAGACCAAAATCGGTATAAAAGAAGTAAAAGTTTTAAGGTCCAGTACTAAAAATGGTCACAACTGCAGTTAATTAGTTGGTTCTGTATTTACGCTAAAATTTTTTATTATCTTTTTTTAATCATCTCAGTCTCTATATAAGACCTACAGACTCCGTAAAAAAGAAATAAAATAAGAGACAAAAAACCTCTAATATTATATAGTTTTTACATTAAATTATTTTTAACTGCAAAAGTAATGTTTGCATTATTTTATTATACATCCAATATCAAATGGTTGTTATTAAAATTCACACGAATCCGAATTTCTTCAGCAGCTCATTTTTTTACGCAGAAAAGCACTTGAAGTAGATAGAAGTGCCTTTTTTAGTCGATCGAGGGAGGAATCGTTTCTCTTTGCGCTGTTTGCTTAATCAAGTGTAAAACTCGAGGAGGTAATCGCGAGGCAAAGAAGAAGCCGTAGGATGAGGCGAGTTTGCCTTTCCTTTCTTTCCGTCGATTAAGCGTACTTTTCCGTCTTGCGGCGCTCCTCGCATAAACAGCGCATAAATAAAAGCCACGAGGGACGCTCGAATCCTCGTTTGGCGCTCCATTGAGCCCGCGCTGCTCATTTATTCCATCGCCATTACACCGATCCCTCGCACACCTTTATTTTCCTCGAGCACGCTACACTAATCGCTTACTAATAAATACCCCGAACATTTTAAAAATTTTCACCTCTCCGTTTATTTTCTCGCCGGATCACCACAAAGACGTCTATATTATTCGACATCATTAAACCCATTCAGCGGCCGGATACACCGTAACTAATCCGCAGACGCAACAGCATTATGCCATCGGCGTGCATAAACAACTCGCCTCGAGCCTAAACTCGCCAAAAAAAGAGCGAAGCGAGAAGATGGACTCCGTGGAGCCGCTCGAAAAACAGAAAAGCGTCCACCCACATTTCACGCGGCCGGGAATACCGGGAACCCCGAAAAAAACATCCCGAAGCTGCGGCGAATCTCATTCAGCCCGGACTCGAGGGAGAAGAATGCGCGCGCAGTTTCCGGCGCTCGGCGGAGCCCCGCGTGCGCCGGACGGAGAGGGAAGAGGAGAGAAAAAAAAGAAAGAGAGAAAGAGAAAACGGCGCAACGCAGTCTGGTGCCCGGGGATCGGGCAGGTAAGCGCGTGCCCGGTACCAGGTGTGTGGGTTCGGCCCCGAGAAATATAAATTACCTTCCGCACTTCTAGGAAGGGAGAGGGGAGTCGAGGAACCCCCCTGTCGAAAATTTACGAGCAAATTAATCGTAATATCGACAGGGACCCTGCGAGACTGCGCGGAGACCGGAGCTGCGCCCCACGGACGGACGGACCCGGCCGTGTGTATATATATATATATATATATACACACGAAGTTGCGTCGGTCTTTCTACTTTGGTCCGCAGTTGCGCTGTTTTTATTGAGCTGCTGGTACGCCGTTTTTTTTTCGATTAGCAGGTCTCTCGAATGCTTCGTGGAACGAGGCTTTTTTTCTCGCTTCAATAACTGGTGGACGTAATCGTACGACGTACCTGGAAAAATTGATGTTGAAATTTTTGTTTAAGAATATTGATACATCATAGTACGAAAATTTAATTATTCATTAAAAATGAAAATTCGTGGGTATCGTATACGAAACAATAGAATTTGAATGCGGACTATTTTAAGTTTTATAAAATTACTATAAATTGGTGCATGAAAAAATGGGCCTAAATTGATTTACAATAAAGTTCATTTTTGCAGGCACTGATTATTAAAAATTAAATAGGAAGATGTTCACATTAAATGAAAAAGACTAGTATTAATAAATTAAGAAAAGAAAGTCTAGGTGCTAATCTATTGCCAGCAGTTTTTTAATTTTTATATGTCACTTTTGTAAACGGATATAACAGAATCGCGCGTATCCCTTTTACGAAGCCGCCCAAAAAAGGCGTAACCAATAAAAACTTTTTGTCAAAAACGTGACGTATCTTTTACGAGGTTAATGATTTTTATTTCTAGAATGGAAATGCACCATAAGGTACGTTATTGCACTTTTTCTCAATGCTTTGATAAACCACTGATCACTGATTTATGGTACTGTGCAATCGTTATATTGAGATACATTTATTACCCAACGAATAACCGAACACGTTCGATTCATTTACCAATAAATTACCAGGAAAATCGATCAATCACTTACAAGAAGATACAGCATTACAGTTACTTCCAGTTATAAAATTCCCGGAATATTATCGCGTCGATGAAAAAAGGCCTAATCCCCTGACTTTTTAATTGAACGCCTAATCTATTTACTATAAAAGTCATGATGGCATTGTGCCAGTGACAAAGGTGCGCCGGCGCACTCGAATCTTAGCCGTCTAATCCGAGGCGGGTCCGTCCGCCGTCGCCGCCCGTCATAAATAAACGGGCAACGAGGCCGATCGAGTGGCGCGTAGGAGGAGTGCATAAATCTTCCCGGGGGGTGGGGGGTGGGGGGGGGGGGGGCGCGAAAACGTCGCGCTCACCGCAAAACGCCCGGAGGCGACAAGTGCGCGCAAAATTTTCGAGGCACCTGCTAGTCCGATGATTTATGCCCGTAGCAGGTGGAGGCGGCCGCGTCGGCGGATTTTCACGGTGGGAGAGAGGCAAGTGTCCCCTGGGTCCCGCCGGAGGACGGGCGGAGGCGCGCAAGTCCCTAATAGGCTTTTCACCGACTGGACGGTTTTCTCTTTCGCCTGCTCGCAGCCGCGCCGTGCACCCTCCCTTTCGTCACTTTTACACGACATCCTTTGACACCCACTGGACCTACCCCCCGCTTTCGTTGCGCGCATTCGTCATCGTCACGCGGTCGAGGTTCCGCTTACTCTTCTTTTTTTTGTTCAGCTAACCCCAAGTTAACTGCCAGTCGGTCAGTTTCTTTGATTTTTTACGTTTTATAGGCGAGGTCGAGGTGAATAATGTAAATATTCAATTTTTTTCGAAATTTGCATGCTACGTTTTCTCGGACACATTGCTGTGAGTGTTAGCAGGTCAAGGATGAGCTTGAAAAATCAGATGTTGAAATATAAATAGAAGAATTTATTGTAAATTATTTGAGATGGAGAACATACTAGAAAATTTAAAAGAATTACTATAATCCTTGGAAAAATTACAATTTTTATAGTATAAATTTGTCATAATTGTGGTAATCTGTATAATAAAAATTGTAACATATCCAAAGTTTATGGTAATTCTTATCGTGGTTTAAATCTGACATCCTCCTGCAAGAATTTATAGTAAATTTTTCTATATTTTTGTTCAATGCATGAAGAAAACTACTATAATTTTCAAAAAAATAATTGACTATATAGTAAAACTTTTATTATTATTTTATTACTGTCATTTAAAAATAACAATTTTCCAAAGAATCTTATGTTACTACATAAAATGACTATATTTAGTAGTATAAGAAAACAAATTACTTCTTTAATACATTGTGTTGATTAGATAATATCATTAAACTGAGAAAAAGTCAAATGCTTATTTTACTATACATACGACTAAACGTGAATATTATAATTGTTACCAGATTTATGGTATCTATTATAATTTTTGTATTAAGATTTTCTATAGACGATAGTACAAAGTACTAGAAAGTTGCAGTAGTTTTCTTATACCCAGTAAAAAGTATTAAAGTGCCTAGTAAATTTTATTTTATTTATTATTTTGTGCGATAATTATTTTATAAAACATAGTAAATCTAAAGAAAAGTTTACTAAAATAATGGTAAAAATAACTAAAATTTTAACGGTAATATTTACTGAAACTTCTTAGTTTGCGCCATACACTATACTAGAAAAGCCAGTAACTTTAATAATTTCTGCAAAAATGTTTCTCTGTATAATTTAAAAAAAAATGGTACTAATTTTATAATAATTTTAACAATAATACAACCGAACAAATTTTTTCATAAGTATAAGTCCATCTTACTACTAGAAAATAGAATAATCTTTACTAAATCGGTAATTTTCATTATTTTCAAGAATATCCCCTCTAATAATTTATCGAAGTTAATTTTTCTTGCTCTATTTTTCTCGCTGCACGGATATATCAGTCATCAGGTTGGAAGCATTAAGCTGTGCACCCCCGGCGATTTATTCGGCTTAAACGGGGCCGATCTCGAGGTCCCACTGTGAAAACACTCGTCCGCGGTTGTACCCTGCGCCGGTCCCTCGGTCAACTCTAATGACCTTTGTTAGTTCGCCGATGTTATCCCCGCTTACAAGACCTGTCGAATCTTACGTCGAGCGATGCGAGCGCGGGCGCAATCTTGTGCGCGCGCGCGGCCGATCGATTTTTTCCTCTTCCCACGATTTTTTCGCTCCGACCGATTTCAGACAGATACCCCCGGGAGATTATCTGAGAAGTGTTTGGGTAAGAGATTTTACATGCGGGTGGTCCTTACTCTTCTAGGAGGTATACTCGATTACTCTTTACCGATTTCTCATGGGGGTTTGTATCTTGTGAGATGGATTTCTGCTAAATTGTAGTAGAAAATTTATTTTTTGTCGACTTTATGTACCTTTTCAGCTCGCAAAATTTTAATTGTTTGGATTACTTCAAATCTGTAAAAATAAATGTATGTTTGATACGCATTCACGAAGAATATAATTCTTGCATCCGTGCAAAAATCACTTACTTGTAATCAAATATATTATATAACCCTTATAAGTTATCCAGATTTTTACGCAGGAATATAAACCATAGATTTTTTTACATTTATATAATTTTTTTTAGATGCGTGAACTTACATTGTTAATTTTAAATTGGAAACTTATTCATTCTGTATACTTAATCAAAATTAGTTTAAAATAAGTGACTTTGCAATCACTTTTTCACAATGTGAAGTCACTTTATAATTTCTATATCAATAATATATCAATAATAATCATACAATATTTTATTAACTTATCGATATTGCAGTTATGGATTAATTCTTGAATAAAAAATCACTACCAGCTACAAGTAATCTAAATAGTATATTAAATTTGTAGGAATAATCGTTAATTAGACTTTCGATAATCATTTTTACCGTAAAATTTGTGGGCATCAGACTTCGCAGCTGTTCTAATTGAACAACTCAGGCCTAGGATGTAACACAGTTCGAGTCTCTGAATGAACGATGCAAATTAGTTCGTATATTTACCGCCAGCTGGGCTCTGACAATGAGTCTAATATGTTTTCCACTAATGGATCTGCTACTTCAGTTTTATATATATGCTACATTTAGATCCGAATAGTTAGGCGCTGAAAAAAGCTGCCGATGCTCCACCATTTACGCGATAGCTGATTATAAAAAAAATATCTAATCAAAGAGTCTATTAAATTCTTGCAATCATTGTAATAAAAAATCACTAAAATTAGTGAATCACCCCACGTTATTATCCTGATAAATGCTTCTATCACTCATTTTTGTGAGGAAACTTAGGTGTAGGAATCCATCATTTGTTCCCACACCTCATTACATTTCGCGAAAAGTTGAAAAAAATTTTCTTGTAAAATTCACGAATTCAATTATTTACAACTTAAAAATATATCTGTTTAAAAATATCTGCAAATTTACACTGATTTAAATTTTTATTAGAAATATGCAAGACTTCAGAATGATATAAAACTCTCGATAAAATTTTAGTCTAAAATTAGTATATAGCTAGCTTAATTTATTAACAGTGTAAAACAAACGTCGCTGTGAGCGTAACCGCACGTTGGCAAAGGCAAACAAATTGACGTTTTGCTCTAGTCAATTACGAAAAGGGCAGGAATTTCAATGAAAATTTGCATAAGCCGGCCTGTGAACGAGGAGCGAAATATTCTCGCCGCCAGCCGGCGGCCGAAGCAGCGGGACGCGAAACTCGTTTTTCGCTAAAATAATTGCACCTAAAAGCCTTCGATGCCACAATTTTTCCGCATGGCCTATAACGTGAGAAAAAAAGCGAAGTGGACGCGGCGCGCGTCGTCGCGGTTAAAAAAAAGCAGTAAATAAGTGAATGGACAGGTAAAAAAAAATATTGCGAGCGAAGCAGCGAGATGAAAATAAGCGTAAATGCGCGAGTTAACGAGGTTAATCCTGCGGTCTTACGGGTGCAGATTAGTTCCGAGATCCCGTTGGAAGTGACAGTTGCAAAAGAACAAAAGCACAGAGGGTGAAAGGCGGAAAGCGCATTTAAATATAATCAGTATAGTTAGTCAGCAGATAAAAATTTATCCGCTAAAGTCGAGTTCGTGAAAAACTACTGAAATTAGTAAATATTGCTACACTAATCGCTTAATAATGGTGCCATTTTTAGTTATTTTTAGTGAAATTTCACTAACTGCACACTAGTGAAAATTTGAAAGAGTAGCCAAACTTCTTTGTAGGTACGGAAAATTGCTTGTGTGTCCAATGGTTTCAAGCCACTTACTAGTATAAATTTGAATTCTTATTTCATAGATAAAAATAACATAATTTCGATCTTGTTCACATAGAAACAAAAAAAAAATACAGTCAGTTTAAAATCCACTGTTACTTCTGCATAGAAAAACTCTAATACATTCAAAATAAATCAACCATCTAAATATTACATTATATAGACTCAGAGTTGCAAGATTATTTTTGAAAAGAATTAAAAGATTTTGGGGTTAAGTTACCTTTCTATCACAAGAAGTAATAAAATGAGCGACAAACGGTGTATTCATGCTTACAAATGAGCCGTTTTTAGTAGCCTTAAACTAGCTTGGCTGCTTACAAATTTTTTCTAGGATAGCGGTTTTTTATTAACTCAACCTTGCTAGAAATTTCAAATAGTTTATGGGCACAAAATGACCAGTGTTTCATCCACTGGCCAGATAATAACTAGTTTTACTGACCATAGTTCGATCTTAAATGTAATGATTTGACTAATCTTCATTCAGCATTTTTAATGACTAAGAAAAATATAGGCACTTATTACCGATAATAATGTCCATTACGTGGTAATTTTCTAGCTATTCTAAAAATCTTAAATATTTAATTTACGTCCTACCTAGAAACGCACCGCTTAATAAGTTCTTTTAATGGACATGACTGCAGGTCATAACCTAGCTTCGTGGCCATTAAAAATATCAACAATTTTATCAAGAAATTTAGATACAAAGCAGGAATACGTGAAAAACTGCAAACATCAAAAGAATTATCAGCATATTTACGGTAAACATGCCTAAAAAAAGGAAGAAACGAGACCAGAAACCCGGCTGATTCTATCACCGCAGATAGCCATCTGACAAATGCGGTACCAGCGGACTTCGGGGTGTTGCGAACGCGCTTAACTCCCGAGCGCATCTCCCGCAATAATTAGTCGTCGTCGTCGAAAGTGGTCCAAAAAATGTCTGCGGTCGGGGGGCCCCGTTCGCCGGGGCTCGCAGCGAGGAGGAAGAAAAGGCGAGGTCCCGGTCAAATTGGCCGGAGGGGAGAGGGGAAGCGGGACGGATCGAGCTTTACGGCCACCAGCGAGCCACCTGTGCGCCGCGGAGGATCCCCGCGGCGCGCGAAAGAAAAAAGGCCGCCCGGAGAAAGCTCAAGGGCTCGGCTAGACAGCGCGGAGCCCGCGCGAAGCGTCGAGCTGTCTGGAAAGTAGCGGAACAATGGGCCGGCCGGGAGGGAGAGAGAGAGAGAGAGGACTACGGGTGAGAGGAGCGCGTGTGCACTCGATAACGAAGCTGTCGCCGGCACCGGTAAAACTCGACTCTTCCGCCGGCGGCGACGAGAAAAAATCGTTAACCACCTCGTTTTTTCCCCCCTCTCTCTCTCTCTCCCTCTCTCTCTCTCTCTCGCTCTTTAGCGACGGCATACATCGGCGCGCAAAGTCGGACGCGACGCGGGAAAATAGATCGGCCTCGTTGAGCGCGTGGGCTGACACACATTAAGCGCCGCGTCCGTCTGGACCCGATAGATTTGTTCTGGTCTGGAGGTAGAAAAAAAGGAGTGAACGTTTAAATTTCTGCCTGGTCGGGGGGAGGGGAATCCAGAACGGAAGGGGAAAGTATCGGATTTGTTCTTTGTTGTGGCGCGCGTTGTCGTCGCCGGTTTGGCGAGGTTAAAATAAACAAACCGTCGCCTGATCATGCCGTTGTGCGATTTTCGCGTGAGTGAACGGCGACGTGCCTTTCCTTTCTTTCAAGATTCTGCACACATCACGTTTGATGGCTGAATTAATACAAACTGCTAGAGCATTGTTCGCGTTCCAGAAAGTAAGTACATTTGAGGAAATTCATCGGATTAGAAAAAACTGAAAAAATCGAGGCATTCCTTGAGGTATTGACAGACGATTCCGGCTTAAACTTAGTTAAAAAGAAATAAAGGAATATTTTGATGAAAAATTTAGCATCAAGTACTGATGAATTGATAAATGAATATAAATAACAAACGTAGTGAATTATCTACTGATCTGACCTGCACTATTGAATACCTGACAAAGTCGCAAATGTTCGCCAGAATACATAGTATTTAAAAATGTGAACATAATCTTGCTAAATTTACTACGTGTAATCGGGAATGTGTTAATCACGCCAGATCTTTTACTATATCTTTTACGTACCCCATTAATATCTTGAATTCGTTCCATATCCTAAAGGCAGAAACCCAAATCCATTTAATTAATGAATGACTTCTACAATTACTGAAAACTGTCTATTAATATAAAAATTAATAATCAATTGAACAGTTTTCACTAAGTATACCAACTTTAGTCATTTTTCTCTAATTCAACTTTATGATAGTAAGATGTAGTTACTTTTTTGCAATATTTTAGTACTCAAATAGATCATAAATTGTAAAGAAAAAGATAAGAATGCCGGTGTAAAATCTTTGAAAATAAATTTGATTGCTAACCAGCACTTATTCAAATCGTTGACCAATTCCTTACGAAAATTGACCAATAGATTGTGAATTTCTAGTAAACGAGTTCATCAGAATATTTAAGAGTAAATTACAATGTAGTGAGGTAAACAAAGGTAATAAGCAATAAACTATCAAAAGTTTGGTAAAGTAACAATGTATTATTATACTATAAAAACAATGAGACTCTAAATGTCAGAATTAAAAAATAAATTATTTAACACAATTAAAACTAAATTCACTTATAATGTACTCAATACAAGTAAAATTTACGATGAGATTTGGCTCTGATTAGTCTTATTTTATGTCCATCATTGGTCCATACAACTCCTAAATACAAAATTCCCACAGTACATTATCGTCATTTCAAGATCACAATACACCGTCGCATCGCTAAACAAAGAGACCTGCCGCCCGCTGGTGTTGAAAAGTTTTTCCGGCTTAGATCCACGATCTCGGTGGATTCGCGATCGGCCCGCAGATCGATCTGCATCGATCTCCATCAGTAGCCAGCCTCCGGGAATCGTGCACCTGAACCCGGCGAAATCCGAGCCCGCCGGTAGCCGGCGCTCCCGATTATTCCCTCACCCGGAGACAAATCGTCGGCTCGGAATAAAGCAAAGGGAAGAAGCGAAAAAAAAGCGAGAGATGTCCTTTCGAGATAGCGCGCCTCGAGATCATGAATGAACTTCTACCCCCTCCCCCGCTACACTACGGGCGCGGCTTCGGCCGAAAGATGAGCCGGCGAGATAAGCACCCCCGGCCCATTTGTACTTTGCGCCACCCACTTCCTCCTTAAAAACTCGCGCGGCAAACCTTCCGAGAGGCCGGACCTCCTTCCACGAAGGGTGCAGAGGTCGCGAGCGAGCGCGCGCGATTTGGAAGGAGGGCGGCGGATAAAAAGGAGAAGAAAGGAGGTGGCTCATTCAGAGAATCGATTCGACCGTGAAAAACACCTTTTCCATCGCGAGCGAGCCCGTCCGGGGTGTATACGGGTAGTTATGCCGGGCTGTTTTCGTTTGACACGCGCAGGAGAGACGGTCCCTTCCGGTATGCACCGCTGATGAACCGGCGGTTCGCTGCAAGGTTGATACTTGATCATGCTGGCACTTGGCGCTGGTATTTACGTTTGGTAAAGAAATATTGGGGACGCGCGTCAATCTGTACGTTGAATTAAAGGATATCCTGGTAGACATCCCGCGTGTAAGTATATTATATGAGATCTCGCATTAAATCTCAAATGAGATCTTATATGAGATCCGATATGAGATCTCATTACGAATTTGATGCATGAGATCTCAGTAGAAAAAATATTTTTGTAATGTCACCCAATGCATAGGTTTGATCATGAGTACTCCGAAGTTGCCTCGTTACTTCGATTGCAAACCATAAAATCCGTTCACTGTTACTACGACTGCGTGTTAGCATTCAAAATTCTACATAATCTCCTAGACAGTGGGGATCTTGTGGAATTATTTCAATACCGTCAATTGGCTTATAATTTAAGGAATTTTAGAATTACCCAGGAGGAGAATTCCAAATCAAACGTTGGATTTTATTCCACTAGAAATCGTATTAAACGAATTTGGAATTCTCTTCCTCAGCGTTTTAGAGATTTATATTCTGTAGGGATATTTAAGTCTTCCATAAGATCTTTTTGTGCGAGTTACTAGTTTTAAGTTAATTTGTAATTATTTTTAAATCTGTATTTAAATGTAAGGGCTTTTGCCCGTATAATATGGAATAAATAAATAAATAAATAAATAATGAGAAATTATTTAAAAAATATTTATAAGTATATATCGTGAGGATTTTCCGAAGTTTCATTAGCATTTTTTAAATAATTTTAAAAAAATCTTATATAAAATCTTATATAAAAAAATCTTATATAATATCTTATATAAAAAAGATCTTATATAAGATCTCAATGCAAGATTTCATATGAGATCTCATATAATATTTTCATGCGAGATATCCCCAGCTGTTCGCCATTAGTTCTCCAAATCGCAATGATTTGGCCAACAGTTTAACCAATGATTGGTAATAAATACCGCTTATTTAGTTGCGAAATAACCCTTGTGGTGAACCAACGAACGCTTAATATTAAAAATCACGAGAAAAAAAACAATTTATCCTTTAAAGTTAAACACTACTAAAATTAGTGGATATTGCTCTACTACTCACTAGATCGAAATATAATTTGCACTAATTTTTGTAGTGAAATTTCACTAATAGTGGTTTTTTACTAATCTAACTTTATTTATTTAGTTTTTTATTTATTTAAAATTGTCAACAAATCATAATGGTACGTACCTTACTGTGCATAAGTTGACTTAAATCTGTAAACTTGTAATTCTAGTTAAAGTTAGTTTTTAGAGTTGCACTCTCAATTCTACTACAATATTTGTATGAATTCAATACAATATTTTTTATTACTTTTTATAGCTAAATAGTTTTTAAGTATCTATACTTTTTATTACCAATCGTTGGCTAACCGTTGGTCAATATTTTTCATATTAGTATATAACAATTAGTACCTACGCCATTTCAGTCGGGTTATTTTCTACCGGAGTATTCAGATATAATTTTCTTTTAATTTACTACGATTGTATATTAATTGATTATCGAACTCCACTTCTAGGTTAATTGCTGGAGAGGATTAACTGATATTTTTTTTTTTCATAATCTCTTTAATGAGCCGACGTTTCTATAATTGAATTTACCAATTAATTTTTTCCGCCGGCTGTTTTCACGCTAAGTCATAAAATATTACCCCATCGGGGGCGAAGATTGAAGCCGGATGAAAAATGAATGAGAAGAGGATATTTGTGAATGAAAATGGTGCGCGCGCTTCGGATCATTTGTCACTAATCACGAGCAAGAACCGTAATATTTCACAGTTCGAGAGATGGAAAATACCGGGGCCGAGAAGAAGAAAGGAGGGAAGGTGGAATGAAAAAAAGGAGGGAAGAATGAGATTTCGGTGTCCCGACACCATCTCGAATTCCATTGGTGGCGACCGCTTCGCTGTCAATTCCCCGACTTCCTCGCCGCCTACCGTTTAAGCTCGCCTCTCGTCGCCCGCCGCTTCTCTCGGAGGGAATTTTTGCGCCGTGAAATTTTATGAATGAGAATTCTACTTTTGCTCCGGAGTGGCTATTTCAAATCTTGTTTACGTCCTTTACTTGCTCGAGGATCGTCAAAAATTATCGAATAAATTATTTAACGCGTGCATCTGCTCCGAATTTTTTCATTTATATCGTTTACTAGTAATGATAAAAAAAATACTTTGATTAACTTTTAGTATTTGGTACTACTGTAATAGTAATAATATTAGAACTGTTATACTTTTATCAATACTATATAATATATTATGTACTATATACTTAAATTTGTAAAGTGCTATCGATATTCAATTTTAACTTTAGAAAATATATTTAAATAACTATATAAATATAAAAATAATAAGTAATATTAGACAGGAGAGCTATGAATATATACACAGAGAAAAATATTGCATTAAAAATCCCATTGTCTTTTTTTTTACTAAAGCGAGAACAAACTGTTAATAAAATAATATGACAGTATTAAAAATAAAAATCTATTTAACAGCTATTATTATGATTAATTTCAATGACATTTAATTGCAATTATTACAATAATTCTATAGACTTTTTACTGATTAATTATATGAGTTTTTTTATTATCAGTTGCAATCATTCAAATAGTGGGACATTAGTAGCTTTTTCCAAACACCTAAATATCCAGCTATTAAAATGGCTTGTATGTAAAACTGGGACAGCAAATCCGTTAATGGAAGCGTTTCCACCGAACCCAGCTGTCGGTAAATGTACACGCTAACGTGTTTTAATAATCACAACTTCTTATTAAATATATCACTTGCATACAGTAGTACTTTTTAGTTTAACAAATGTGATTTATAGATTTTAGTGATCGTATTTGAAAAAAAACCGATTACTACGAGTACAAAATTATACAGATTGATTCAAAAGCGATTGCAAGGACACTTAATTAAAATTGGTTACTAGAAATGAATAACTTTGTCGTTTAGCCTGTGAAAAATGTTTAAAAAACTTTTGATCTTAACATTATCAAAAGTACATAAGTCCCTTTAGGATTAAGATTAAAGATAAATACTATATAACATTACGATGTACACTGTAATACCCTATATACACTGAGAGAAATGATCTAATAAAAATTACTATAATGTTTGGGGTCGTGGTCACAGGCTGACCTTCTGAAAAAAATTACCATACTTTATAGTAAAGTTTATCAAAAGTATAGTAAATTTTCTTATACGTATAATAAATTGTACTATAAAGTATGGTAATTGTTTTCATAATGTTAGTCTGTGAACACTTTCCCATAAAGTATTTTAATTTTTACTCGCCTATTTGTAATTTTTACTAAAAAATTTCTCTCAGTGTAATATAAAAGGAGAAGATTATAACATAATACGTCTAATGGTATTGTATAAATTTAAGGTATTATAAACATTTTTATATTGAAAATAAAACAAAATAAACATATTTATCATGTTTATAAATAATAAATCAAGAATCTTATAAAAAATAAAAAAAGTGAAATTTGTAAAAAAAACAGTGTACTATAGGTTTAGCGATTATTTAAGAATAACAAACGTTAGTAAATCCTCCAAGCTGGGAAAATAAAACTAGAGGGAATGAAAAAGGATTCCGTTAGACTGACGCGCGGGTGGGAGGAAAAACTGCGCGCGTATGATGTCCTTCGTCAAGTGTCGCGCCTCGGGGCCACCCCTTTTTCCGGCCGAAAAATATACGCACCGGTCCATCGCGCCGGTCCGCGGAAAATCTCAGGTAGGAATTCTCGGAGCGACCTCGAACTTCGTCTTCCCCCTCCGACGACGGGGTCCATTCACGAACTCCAGCCCTCGACACATCGGAATGCTGTAAATTTCGAAGGACAATTTTTCGAAGAATCACCGTGCGAAGCGCGCAAACCACGAAAGCCCCGAGAATGGACTCTCCTGGCCGGTGTACTCCCGAGGACCGGGGGGGATCCCGCGGACACAAGGAGAGAAAAAAGGGAACTCCGCGCCCCCGAGATTTCGGCGCGGGGAGGGCGAGCACTCGGAAAGTGAAAACGACGTCCTGGTATCGAATCGCTCTCCATTCACCGATTTTTCGCTGCCCCCGCCGCTCCACTCTCGCCTCCTCTTTCGCTTCTTTGTGCCCTCGAGAGGATTTTGAGGTGTGACTGCCAATTACCGACACAATCGAATTATACCGCGTCGTCTTCTTCCTCCAATTATTCAGGAATTTTTAAACCTTAATTATTACTGGTTAATACTTAAGACGATTTTACAAAAACTCAATAAAGTATAACAATATGAATTCTTAAATTAAATTAATAATATTCAAAATTACTTACTAGGAGAGGGCCAGAGTTCCGGATCACGGATTTTCTTTAAACTTTGAACATGGTTTTCTTATGTCAAAATATGAAAAAAGCCAAAATATTAGGGTCTATCACTCAAAATTTTCGACGCACGAGGTAAATGAAGTCATTTTTCTCTATAAAACTTCGTATTTCGTTATTTTACGATAACTCATCTCTCTTTAAACCTAGAAATTTCATAAAAAAAGCAAACAAAAGTAGAGGAAAAGATCGATAATTTGAGAGGGTGAACATTAAAATTAAGTGCGAGTATTAAAAATTATGTAAAAACGAATATAACAAAGGTAATATACACATTACAACGCGCTCATATTTAATTATTCATAACTTTTGAAGCATTAGAGGTTTTTTAATGTACAGTCTCTCAAATTATCGATCTGTCCTTTCGTCTTCTTTTGTCTGCTTTTTTGATGGAATTGGATGGAAACGGTTTACTACGAGCTGAGTTATCATCAAATAACAAAATATGAAGTTTTAGAGAAAAATAACTTTATTTACCTCGTGAGTCAAAAATTTTGGGCGTTAGATCCTAATATTTTTACTTTCTTCATATTTTGGCAAAAGAAAACCATGTTCAAAGTTTAAACAAAATCAGTGATTCGGAACCCTGGCCCTTTCCAAATTATAACTATCATAAAATAGTAAATATGGGAATAATAAAAAAATTGTCGTGATTGAAGTCTGGTAATAATCTGATTATTAAAAGTTTGGGAAACTGAGATTTATAATAAATTCTCGATTACAAAACATTTCAAATACAATAATTACCACAGCATCAGTAATTTCTTTTAGATTAACAGAAAGAATTATAAAAAAAGAAATTATGTGATTGAAGTATAGCAATAGTCTTGACCATTAAAAGTTTGGGTAACTGTGACTTATAATAAATTCACGATTATAACATATTTCAAAAAAATAATTACCATACCAACATTGCTAACTATTGCCAAACTTTAACTATACTGTAATCTTTCCTTTTTAGATAGTCTAATTCTTAAATCAAATCAACTCGATTTCTTGACTCAAATGCCGTACAAAATAATCTTTCTATTACATTTTTATTAGTATAGTATCAAAGAATGTAAATAAAAAATCATTAATTTATTAGGCTTTTCTTAAATTGTCACTAGGAATGTTGTTACAATAGTAAGAATGTAGTTTACAGTACTATAGGAATGTACTACCAAGAAAAAGTAGACAAAAGAGAAGAATAACGCCGAAACTTCCCTAATTCCCACTTCTCCCTTAATACGATTTTTATTACGTTCACCAAAAATGACCCCCTAACGCAGATCGAAGATCTCCCATCACCGGGAGCAGCCACCTTCCCAGAACCACTCTTACTCCCGCTCGATCCTCTAAGAAAAAAAGTAGACTTCTTCTCCCCGCCCTTATTACATTTCCACGGATATACGCGTGCGAAGATGCGGTTCGGGATCAGAGAGGCGAGCCGGCGATCTGACGAATCGAATGTCCCGAGATCGCGTTCGCGCATCCCCCGCGGCCCGCTCTACCGGGAAGCCAGTCCTTGAGGTGGGTAAGTGGAGACGAGTCGGAGGAGGAAGGAGAATGGAATCGCATCGGGTTACTAGCGCGATCGCAGAAAAGAGAGGAGATCGGGAGGCTTTCCTCCCTTTTTTCCAGGGGATGCGGATGAAAAAATTGGGGTGCGCGCCACTATCGGTGACCTAATCACCTGGATGGCTCGCGTGGAGTTTCGGCGAATGGATTACTCGTTATTAGAACTAAGACGAAAATTTGGAAGCCGTTTAAGGATGGGGACTACTCGAGATTTTTTTCTTCATTTTTATAGTAGACCTTATGAAAAATATTTTATCAAAAAAGTAGTAAAAAAACTAAGAAAATTGGTCTAAATAGAGCTTTTAAGAGTCTTTACAAGCAGAGAGAATACACTTTGAACTGTAAAAATGACTCATTTTAAAAATAGTACTGACGATAGTACGTCTACGTACTTCAGATTAAGTATATCATTTCTAATGTACTTAATAAAAAGATTTGTGGTGTGGAATTACTGTAGGTTATTTTTAAGAAAATTGGCAGCAAAAAAACTGATTTTTTAACGTATTCGAGTAGTTTCTATCCTTAAGAGATCCTAAGGAGATTACGAGAACATGCATATAGTGTATTAATAGTTATATACACACATACAGTACCGCTCGTAAATTCGATAACACATGCTTAAAAAAAAGGAAATCTTTAAATTGCGATATCTCTGGTTTTATTAATCGCAGAACAAAAATATTTTTAAATGATTTTTTTCTTTCCATAGTATTACTTTGAATAATTACTCATTTCGTCATTTTTTCTATTTGTTCAATCGCTTTTATTTTTTTATCAAATGATGGTAGGTGAAAAACTCCAACGGGATTCGAAAGATCTCGGAAGAACCTTAAAAATTGATACCTTTGATTTTTTACTATCATGTTTTACAACAATGTTTTAAGCAAGACCGATAAAGCATTTTTCTCTATCAAATTAATATCTTTCAAAACAAGGCCGTAAAGTATTACTTTACGCACATCGCATATATAGAACATCGGTTTTCGTACATAAATTTACGCATCATGCATAAAATTTTACTTGAAACGGGCATAAAAGTCAAGTCAAACTTTAAACAAGTATAACTTTACAATATTAGTACAAAAATTAAATACAGCAGCAAAGCTGTATATAAATCGATCAAAAATTTAAGAATGGAATAACTTTAACGTTCAATCAAAAAATGAAAATTTTAAAATCATCTTGATTAAATCCAATTTTCATGAAAAAACGTATAATAGATTGACGATGCACTGAGGGAAGAATTTTCTAATAGTAAACAAATTTCTTCATTTAAAACGGTCACAATTAATTTATTTAGCGTATAATTCCGTACATTAATAGTTAATAAATCGAAATTTAATTTGAGGATTGGTAATGTGGTAGTTGGCGCTGTCAAAATATATAGTGTGCGCTCAAGCTTAAATAAATAGGGGAGAGCGGGGCATAGCAGGCCGTGGAGCAATGTGAACCTTCGGGACATAGTGGGCCACCTTATTAAATATGTTTCATTTGCTGTGAAACATATTTCTTAACAAGTCTCATTGAAAATAAAGCTGTTTAAAAGAATATC
>JAXIUT010000048.1:17242141-17259718 GCA_035586675.1 Eurytoma californica | reverse complement strand
TCTTATAATATTGTAACTCTTAAGGTGGTGTGTTTCTTTTAATTACTATATTTCCTTAATTATTTATTTCATGATAAACTTTAAGGGAGACTAATTATGATTCATTAAATACAGAAGGTCTATACAAGACAATTTTTTTTTCTTGCGTTAAGGGTCAGATTCTTATGATAATCAGATTCAAATCAGATAATTCAGACGGCCTTCAGATAATCGAGAATCTCGTATTTTTTCAAGAACTTCGAGTCTGACTTTTTACAAGAATCTCGATTTTGTTCGATACGATTTCCATGCAAAAATAATCTTGAGTCCAAATTAAGGTATATGAAAATTCTCGTAAATGTCAATATTCAGAGTGTCAATTACACCGAGAGTTTACGGATTTCCAAAATGTCTTAAATATCTGCGATAATCTCTTTTTTTTTGTGAAATCTTGATCCTTTTCTTCGTCTATCAATTTTTTGAGACGCAGCGAAATTTTTCGAGACAAATATCGCCTTGGTAAGTCGGTAAAGTCTCATTCAAGGCTTAAATCATAAATCATTTGAACTCGATCATATTGTATTGTAGTTTTTAGTTATACAAAAATACTAAATTTCTATTATGCCCATTGTATTGAAAATTAGTACACGCAAGGTGATTTTTTTACTATATTTCCTACTACGTATTTTACAGTCGAAATAATCTAATTATAGTGACAATATAACATTACCTAAAATTCTTTGTAAATAAATAATAGACTCATAATGACAATCGCCTTTTAAGAACATCTTAAAAAATTTTATTGAGAGATACAATTATATATATCTTAGGTACTCTATCAGTAATAATTGTGTTATAGAGATACTAAAATTCTAGTATATGTTATCAGTAAAAAGGTATTTAAAGAGTACTCCAAAAAATATTCCTACTTTGATCCAAAATGCGAACGTTAAAAATTCTCTGAAAAGTAGACTAATGCATCGCGTATTGATTAAATAAATTGCAAAAGTAGGCCGAACCTCAGTGATAAGCCCGGTCGCTCGTGATATCCACTCCTTATCAAGTGTATATACCTACACCGAACGCAGCGCTCGCATACGTTCGTATTCCTCCGGCCGATAGCGAATCTGATGGAGGCCGACCAATCACGAACGCTAGTCGCGAAGCTCTAACAATTTTGTTTCGAAAATGTATATCATTATATATGTGGATATACCTGTTCCATAAAAATTTATACATTTTTAAGATGAATCATTTATTTTCTCGCCTCTAAATCTGAATTAGTGAAATTTAGTGGGATACTTTTGACTCAGAATATGTGACTATTCACATAAAATTAGTGAAATCGCAGAAATTTCACTAATTCATATTTAGAGAGTTGATATTAATTTTATAAGATCAAATGAAGAATACACATAAACAGGGAGACTTTAGGGACAGACTGCAATTTTTTGAATAATTTCAAAAGAAAGATAATGTGCTAATAAAACAAAACGCTTCAAAAGTCTAGAATTATTTATATTTCAAGTCCAGTTTGAACAATGTAAAATGTGAGTAACAAAAATATAAATATGAAATTAATGTGGGAGGGTCATATCAAAAGATTGTAATGGGAAAACAGCCATAGGTATGTTCTATGCGAAAAACTTTATTGATAAGAAAAAAGAAGTGAAACAAAAATAATATTTTATTAGTCAGGGTCCATTTCTGGGTCACATATGAAGCTAAAATTAATAATAATGAATAAGTCGGGTTAAACCAACCCAAAGTTTATTTTAGTTTTTTACAAAATGTCAGGGGCGGCCTCGAGAGGAATTGTAAATTCAACTCATGAAAATTTAATTGTATCCAAATAAGAACCAAATTTTTAAAGAGCATTATCTATTTAAATAATATTTAATCGAAAATTATACAATTGAGCATTCGAAACAGCAATCAAGTGCAGCCTCGCAAACCTAAATAAAGAAAAAAAACTACGCGTACCACTATTAAATCCCCGCGTCGAGGCTTTGCTCGCTAAATTCAATCGCCAAAAGAATATTAGAACAAAGCGACACCCGCATTCACCTTCGACGAGGTCCCGCGTTAATAATCGTCCTCCGGGCCGACGAGGGGAGGAGCGAGCTCCTCGCGGGTTGAGCACCGCTGGTTCAGTTCAGCGTCCGGCCCGAAGGGGTTATTTTACAGGGAGGTGGTGGCCAGAGGGGGGAGGAGGGACGGGGGTAGCGGCGCAGCCCGGCGGCATTCATCGCGATGCAGATGGCTTCCACCCCTCGCGGGAGCTCGCGACCCTCCCCCCCCCCCCTGCTCCCCCTCTTCTCTCGTTTTTTTATTTTACAGCGCCCGAGATGCGCGTGCACCGCGACTGAGCGATGACTCGGACTTGGATTCAGAGGTTTTCTGCGGAGACTTCAGCGACTTGCCGAAGTTTTAGAAATCCTATGCGTCAGGAAATTTTGATAACTTTTTTTATTTTTCAACAGTTACTTATCGAGATGTGCAAGGGGAGTGTCAATCTTTCGGATCACCGGTGTGTACCGAAGTTTGAAAATTCTTTTCTTATAGCGAATAATGATACATGACTTTGGGCTCAACACATACAACTAAAAACATTAGTATTCCTCAGATTACGATGTAAGTGACACGAGTCTAATTTTTTTTCTTGCATAAATGTAATAAAATTGACGATTGTGATCATCAGCGAATACTAAATTGTGCACCAAGTATTGTTACTACGTTTACATACATTTCGTATTTTACGTTTCTTTTTGGCTTGAGTCAAAATAAAAGTTAATTTATTCATCTTATACTCAATACTAAAATATTGCATATCTATATATATATATATATATATACCTATGTATACTAGCGATAAAGAATTGTTGGGCAAAAATGACCGAACTTTTAGGGTAATCTTTTGACGTCTTGCCTTCAAGTGATTTTTAATAATTAATTTAATTTTTATAAAGAAGTTAGTAAAATTTTTAGCATAATTTGTATGAAACCATTCTTTCCGTGCTTGTTAAATAAAGCACGGCGAAATCAAAGTGAAGGGGGTTTGTTTTATTATTCGGTAATAGAAAACAATTTCCAAAATTTCATCCAAATTGATAACCAAGAGGATTGACACTCTTCTGGTCAGAAAATAGTATATTTCGACACATGTGCGGGAATGTGATTTTTAGCCTTGTGTGATGTTTGCGCACGAGCGAAGCGAGTGCGAATAGGTCACACGAGGCTAAAATCACATCCCCGCAAATGTATCGAACGATATTTTTCGATACAACGTGTGTAAAGTACGATTTTACGAAGCTTATTTTAGGTTAGCGTGCGCAAAATCGTTACTTTGCGCACGGCGTGTCGAAAAAACTCATGCACAACTATTCCACTAAGAAATTCATTCCAGGCAACAATGAAAACTCGATCCGCTATCCTTGTTAGAGAGACAATCAGGTACCTGATCCAGTGTAGTTCCGCTCCTGATCCACAAAACCCATGTTTGTTTTTGACATTGTTTAAAAAATAGTAAATATAATGCTAAATTAATTTAAGGGAGTAATATTTTTATAACAAACGAGATGCTATATTTTTTTTTTAAAGTAATAATAGGTCGAATATTGAAAGATTCTGTTAATATTTTATTGGCATATCGATGTGTAACCTTATACACTACATTGTGTTATTGTACAAAACGGATACAGCGGATTAATTTCCGTTAATTTAATAAAATAAAAATATAATAAAATATACGAAATATTCATTGTATTCGTTTGCGTCACTTTAATTAATACCACGAATTTGATTTGCTCAGAGAATTAACCTTCAAGACCAACGTGAAAAACCAAAAATACGTTAAATTCGCAGCGCGCGACCTGCAGCGTATGTCGTACATTAAGCGGAGTAAAAAAAAATGTTGACCGAGGACAAAAGGGTACAATAAATTTTAATAAATTTGAAAGAAATTATAACCAGCGTCCAGATACTCCAGCGGCTATGCACACTCGAGATAGAAAGAGGCAATAATAAAGCCGGATTAAAATAATCCGACAGCGTGAAATCAAAGTTTCGCTAATGTAAACAATCCCGTAGTATAGCGCTCGCGTCGCGCGGGCACAATGTGACCAGTGATTCCGCGCTTAGCGTGCGAAAAAAGTGCACGCGCTTAAAGCGCGAACTCCATATAATCCCGACTCCATCCGTCCACTCCCTCCCCGTAGCCGTTTCCCTTGTTTTTTCGAGCCCCGCCGGAGCCAAGCAACAGCCGTACGAACAAAAAAAAAAAGAGAGAAAACATGAAAAGCAAAAAGAAGTCGGAGCGAGCTCCAATAAAGCGAAAAAAATGTCTTCTAATTAAAATATGAATCGCGAAAAAATTCCTCGGGGCGACGGTGTATACGTGTATAGGAGCGAGAGCGCTCGAGGCGCACGGATCCCGTTCTCCTCGCGGGAGACGACATCTCACTCACCGGGAGGAAACGAGGAGGGGTGGATCGTCATCGAGGTGACAGGTAAAACAGGCTGGGGGAGCGCGCACTCCCTTAACGGCGCATTCAATCCCCCGGCGCAGTCACTTTCCCGTTTGTTCGGGGAATCGCGCGCGCGCTGACCTCGCGCAGGCGGCATGTTTTAAACTTCGTCGGAAGTGCGCGTTTAATTTCCTGTCCCCCCTCCCCCTCCCCGATGCAGCGCGCATTGTGCACTTAGCCGGCGCGCGGATTTAGCCGCGGCCGAAGGTCGCGCCTCCGGGGGACGAGAGGCGACGTTTTGCGGCTGCAACGAAACTTTCCTCTTTGTCGGCGGCGCGCAGCGCCTTCATTCGCTTCCTAATGAAATAAAGAAGTTGAAGTGTCGCGAGAGGAGACCCTCCGCCAGACTCTTGTTTTGAATGTTTTAATGCGGCGACTTGTTTTCTCGTCTGCTTTCTTCTTTTTTTTTGTTCGAACGATGGACTCGGTAACCCGATACGGATTTTGCGGCATCCTCCACTTTTCTTCTCGTGCAGTTTATCCTCTTCATTGTGCAGTGCATCTTTCTCCTTTACTTGGGCGTGCTGTTACATGGTGTCCAGTGAATTTGGTTGACTTGTCAACTGTTCGGAAAGCTATTTGCTTGAATGTTTCTTTCAGAAGGTGCATACGGTTGTTACGCAGTTGGGAGTTTTGACCGACGACTAGCGTATTACTTTAATTATACACTATATGTATGTTGTACACTATATTACCCCAGAGACGAGATTTGCTCGATCTGAGTGAAGGATGCAAAATTAATTTTTGCGTCGGTAAGTTGTGGAACTCGAAATATCATTTGAAACGCACGAACGAACGAGTATTTACTCCTTCAAATTGAATTGTGTTTGGACCTAAACACTTGGTACCGTTACTTGCTATTTTTACCGCTCGGTGGACTGCGATTTTCTCGTTTCCCAGAAATAAGCCTACGTTCTCAGTTTATATATGATGGCACATTAGGATCTTCTTAGAGTGGTTAGCATCTCTAGAAAACCAATGCTACTCCGTCACTCATCATTTACAACTGATCGAAACAAAAAATCAGTTAATCTTTAAAAAGGTTAGTTGTATTTTTATAATCATTGTAATCAAATGTCACAAATCTTTGTATTTTCGGGTTCGTTTCTTTATTTTGGTGCAAACCAAGCTTCTGACAATGGACGAACCGTATTAAGATAATTTATTTTGATAAAAAAGTCCTGGTGAAGATGTTTAAATACAACGTCGAAGTGTTGGCATTGCTTTAATAAATAAACAATCTTTGGTTCGTCGAGACCGCCCAGTTTTATTCTCTTTTACATTTACCACAAACGTCCGAGTCTACTACCTCTAAATATTTTTATTTTATATGTTAAAATTTAATTTAAAAAAAAAAAAATAAAAGTCATATTATTCAGTCATATTTAGTTTCTGTTTAATTTTAACTTCTTCAAGTTTCAAAATTCAATGGCAACTTTACAATTATCATCATTAAAAAATTTATATATCTAGTTGTAAAAAACAATTTGCACTGAATATACTATAAAATAGAGGATTTTTACACGTCGTGATTAGTCAAATTAGAGTGCTATTATTTGTATTGATTAGAATAAACTGAGGTTAACTCGTAATAATACCCTGCCCGCGCGCCTAAACAGGATTAAATATTAAAAGAATTTGTTAAAATTAATTTATTGGTGTAAAATAACGTTTCCTCAATAACTTTGTTACCTTCATTATTTCTATAAATAGAATCTGATCACTTTTATGCCTAAAATACCTGCATGAGTTTCAGATCCATCAAGGGGAGTAATTAGGATCGTTAAAATGAGTTTATACACACTAAAAACTGCAATAACTAAAATTTTTTCATTTTCATTTAAAATGATAACAAATTACAAAATATTTTAAAAAATTAATAAAAATCGATTTTTCCGATAATTTTCATCCACTAAATCGCCACTTCTCAAAAATAGCCGAATCGTTTACACTGACGGAAGAAAATAAAAATTAGACGATCTCACAGCAAACACTTAGAGGCCGCGTCCTATCCGTTTTGCCTATCGATCAAACAAACCATCAGCGGCCGCGCGCGTCGAATAAAAAAAAGAAACGTCTTCAATTATTTTCCCATCTGTCTACCAAATGAAGACCCACGTGTGCATTAAAATGCGAGTGCTCGCGCGGCCGGGGCTGCAGGTGCGCATCCGACTACTCGCTCCTAAACGTCAAGACCACTTAGCCGTGGCGCGGCGGCGCTATCGAGGGAAAGCGCGTCGCTGGCTGCGCGTCAAACCCGCGGGGCGATTTGCATACACGGCGTCCACGTCGCTCCGCGGCTCGGACACCCCTGGACAATTGTCATGAAAATCGTCCCGTGGGGAGGAGGGAGGCGCGCCTGCCGCGCCTCACAAAGCAGCTCATAACTCGAGAGGCGGTCGAAAAATTCGGGGCTGGGGCTCCGAAATTGGCATAAATGAGATTGATATGACTTTAACCGAGTGCCGAGCGGGAGAGGGGGGAGAGATCGCCGGTCCAGCCGTCACGCCACTTTCGCGCGTCCGTCAACGAGGCGAAGACAGCGGCGACACGCAAGCCAACAAGGCGAGCCTACTTGTCGCCCTTGTTGCGTCTCTCTCGCTCTCTTTTTTTTGTACGCGCAACGATCGGCGCGCGGCACGAGCTGCAAATTAATTCGCTTAGGAGTTAACGGGTCTTGGGGTTTCACGCTGCTGAAAAAAATGGGAGAGGAGAGGAGCAGAGACACACGCTTTCTCCGAGCTGTGTCCGAGGTGGTTGTTCCAGATTAACAGTCATCAGAAATGCATACTTCATACGCTCGACATCACCGACTCCTGGGCACCGGAGACAATCGCAGGAGGGGAGCGGGCCAGCGCTAAAAAGCTGCTGATTAAGGGGATGTTCCCACCGGCTTGCGACACTCCTTTTCTCATCGACCTTGTTTTCTCATTCTCGAATTCGCTAAGCTTTGTTATGCTGATCACTGAGACCTTTTTTAATATTCATATTTTTCTTATGCGCGATTTATTCGCTTTTCTTCCTGCACTTGACGACGCTGATTCAAGTTTGAATATCTCTTCTAAATTAATATTTCATTACATTTTTAAGCGCTCGCTTAACTTAAAAAAAGTATTTGAAAAAAAATTGACTTCGAAACTCTTTAAATCTGAAAGATGTAATGTTTAAGTGAAAGAATCAGCCTACTTTTTATAAATACTAGCAAAATCCAGCGCACTTCTATCATCGCACTTCAATTTATGATTGTCTCTTCCTTTTCATAAATTTCAGAAAAGTTCAGAAAAATACTTGATTATCAATAAATTCTTTTTATTTCAGGAAGGCAATAATTCTTCTTAATTTATATTCAAAATGTATTAGTCTAAATGACAGGTTATGTTGCTTTTCATTTTTGAGGTTAGAAACTAAATCCGGATTTATTAACGAAGTTATTTAATATATGAATTTAGAGTACAATTAGAAAATTTAAAAATTTTATATTTAATTCACTACTCTATACTCTATTTTGGCGCCTCCGGATGTTTAACCATTATCCAATCAATTTCTTTTTTCGAGGCTTCACAACATCCTGCTATCGTTTTTTAAGAGAGGATACTATTTATAATTTAGATACAGGACTTTAATGTTTGAAAAGTAAACAAAAGTTTGGCCTAATTTTCAAAGTATATAAATGTCTGGTAAGTCTAAGATAAGACTGGTTCAAAGAGACTTGCAACAAAATTTACATTTTCGTCAGACTTCTTCTGGAAAATAATAAAAGTCTAGGAAAAAATTTGACTTTTCTGTTACACTTTTTCTTAAAAAATAGTAAAAGCACGGTTATTAAAAAGTCTGTCCAATATTACAGCCTAATAACGAGACTCGTTATACTTTTCTCTAGACATTTATTAGTCTCTCGCTCACTTTATTCTTGCACTGACATGTCAACTATCTAGATGACTAGGAAATGTATTTCGTTTAATACTTCTTTCGCAAAATTTAAACGGTTGTTACGTAATTGTTGTAAGTTTCAAGTTGCGAAAAACCTGTCACTTTAGTTATACGCTATGCAGATTATATTTACACTATGGGTTGCTTTGAAACAAGTGAAGAATGAGAAATAAATTTTTGTGTCACTAAATTACAGGGGCCATTCGAGTATCTTCGTGGGTATAAGGTAATAAAACTCGATTCTAATAATACACGAGTCATTTACATTGGTTATTTACTTATATTACTTGGTATATTCACTGCTAGGTGAACTCTGATTCTCTCATCTTTCCCGGTAGCAAATTTGCGGTCTCAGTTTTACATATGGTGCCTTAAGATCTGATTATGAGTGGCAAGGTATCGTCAGAAAAGTACGGCCGCTCTACCATGTATAATCAGTTGAATAATCAATTGAATAATCATTGTAATCAAATATGACCAAAATTGTAATAATTAAATTTTTCTGGAAATTAAACTTTTTTGCTAGATTTATGGGGGTCGAGCTTTCTTATTTAAATAATCCCTTATTTAAAAAGTGGTTCTCTAGTTTAGACTTGTTATTTAAAAAAAATCCCCTTAAATTACGAAATTAAATCGTTCACGGAATTAACTAGAGATCCGCAAGCACAGATTAAATTCGCAGGCGCCATGCCAATGGCACTGCGGTCATTGCAAAATAAACGTCAGAATGTCTTTTTGCAGCAGCGCACACTGTGCTGCGAGCGAAATTAAAGTGTCGCAAGTGCACAGCCGAGGGATTGATTCGCCTTCGCGCATTATATCGATTAACGCCCGGCGAGCGAAACTTGCCGATTCATTTTGCAAAATTAGAGCCCCGCGCAGTGCCACCGCGGCATTATAAATAACCCGAGCGAGCGCGCCTGTCCCGATTATCGACGTCTCTGCAGGCTGACCTTGTTTGTACCGGTCGAACGCTCAGCACGCATTACCCGCTTCTAAAACGTGTCCCTTTTAATTAGAATGTCTTTAAGGGGGTTATCCTGATTTTCTTAAGGATCATCTAAAAACTTTAGGAAACATTTATGTTAGTAACATTTATGACGTATTAAAATTTCAGAAGGCTTAGCCTCAGCGAAAGCGAGATATCAGCGCTTAAAGTTATAACTTTTAATACGGAGTCTTTTTAAAAAATACGTTTTCGCTCAGAGTTTTTAGATTTTTCATTAAATTTTTGTTTAAAAAACTTATTCATTGTTCAATACTTTACTTTTAACGCTTTATAAACATCTGGAAATGTTTAGCTGCATCGTTCTGAGAATCAGCTTAATGTTATTGGTATATCTATAAAATACCGTGATACAGACCGCTGAAAAGGTTTAATAAAAACAATATGTCCAACATTGTTTTTATCTTTCTCTGGATCGTTGTATTATAATTATCATTGTTTTAGGCTAAAATCTTCGGTCAAGAAAAGGATCGTGTTTGTGGGTTCTGATTTTGCCCAAATTCCGTAAAATGATCCTTTGGTCTAAAAAAAATGGACACGTGTCTCGGGATTTTTGTAACTGAAGCCTAGTAACAAAAATAACAGACTTTTTTTAAAAAATCTGGGGGAAATATGTACTTGCGAAACTACTAATTTCTCTGAAGCTAAAGGTCATATAATGACGCATAAAAAATAAAAATATAACAGAACATAAAAGCTATATGTCGAATTAAAAAATCTTTATTGAATTTAAAAAGTCTTCTATAGGCTCTATTCACAAAAATCCACAGAAGTATCCATAATTTTGGACCAAAGAATCATTCTCCGCAGAGTTTGACCGAAATCCAGGACTGCTACCATGGTCTGCTCATTGTGATTTTGTTCTGTCAATCCCATACCCAATTTCTATAGTGATAATTAATAATAAAATTAACTTTCGATACAAACTATACCAGAAAACCCCCCTTGAACAAGGCCGCATATGCTTGAAAGTGCGACGATATTTTTTCTCTTCGACCGCGCCAAAAAGGAGGGCAGATATTGCAGTTCCGCGTCATTAAAAGGATTTTCGAAAGCGGCGATTCAAGAAACACAGTCATTAGAAGATCTCGGCACGGCGCTTCCGAAAAATTGAGCCCAGCGCGCTTCGCTAAAAGGGCCGCGCGGCTGAAAGAAGTGCAACATCGCACTTCACCGGGGGAAGAAAGGAGCGGGCGGTCGCGGGGGGTGGTGCACAAAACGCGCCGTTTAATGGGAAAAGAGGGCACAAAGAGGCGCGCGCGCGGACGCCCCCGCGAAAAGGTGCGAAAAGCCCCGGACTTTTGCGCCGCTACTAATTACGGGGCGCACGCACGCATAATGTCGCGCGGAGAAAAGGCGTCCGCCCGACGAAAAAGAGTGGCTGCGCGAGAAAAGCCATTCGGGATCGACGAGGTGTGAGGTTAATTAAAAAATAAAATAAAAAAAATGAAGGGAGGAGGGAGGAGAAAGGAACTGTCCTCGCTGTGCCTCGCATAACGAGGGACAATTAATGCGATGTGTGGCTGATGGCACAGGGGCGCCTCTTAATTGTCAGCTCTTTGGATAATTATGACGGGTTAAGTGTCGGCGACGCACGCTTTCGCGACCCTGTGCGGGTGTGTGCATGATATGATATTGCGTTAAATTTCGTATAGGATGCACGTCTTAAGTCTTTTTATGGATTATATAACTTTTCTTTAGTTAAAGTGTGAGATATAATTGTTATCAATACATATAGAAATATGTAATCGCAAACAGTTGCTTTGTTATTATACTTTTTAAACAATTTTAATTTCGCAACCTTAATAATCAATATTTCCACCTAGAATACTAAACATTGGTCAATCGAGTTTTTTAAGTAACAAATTACGACTGTCTAAAAATAATATATTTGATAATCAAAGTTGTATTATCATTAGGAGTATTTTTTATTATTGTTGTTTGAAAGTTTTAAGACTTAATAAATAATAACTCATGAGCTTGGATTAAACTCAAAATAATTTAAGGGCAGTTACAGTTTCGTGCACTTTGTTTTAAACGAACAGTGTCACATTAATTTTTACGTCACTATATTCTGACAGGCTTCCGAGTCTCTCCTTGGGAAAGTGATGAACATCTAAATAACATTCGGGACGCATTGAGTAAAAAATATTCAATGAAATTGAAACGCACATATATGTTAAATCTGACTAACTCGCCCCATCGAGATTAGCTATATGTAATGCAAGTTAAGTCCCAAAAGGAAAAGCTCAAATTACTTGGTACTTTTACCGCGAGGTGGACTCTGACTCTCTCATCTTTCGAAGTAACAAGTCTGCAGTCTCAGTTTTATATACGATATCTTAAAATCTTATTGTAAGTGGCTATAGAAATCTGACGAAAAATGTTGGTACTCCTCCATTTAATTATCATGTATAATCAGTTCTATTTTTATAATCATGGTAATTAAATGTCACTAAATTAATCACTATGAGTATTAGTCACTATAAGTATTGTATGGTTGTTTTCTGGTTATTCATTCAATTTAATATAAATAATATAATCTTATATTTAATTATTAAACTAACAGCAAATCGAATTGAATTCTTATGGAGATTTTTAATTATAAACATTATAAATATAAAATTTTTCATTATTTTGATTTTAAATTGAACACTTATGAGAATAAAAGCGTTTTTACTAGCACATTTAAAAAATATTTGTTTTTTTTCTCGAGTGCTTGCATGTTACAAATATTAACAAGTAGTATGTCATGAAACAGAATCAATTAATTTTTTAAATTAGTAGTGAATTTATAAGCAGCTTTAAAAAAAGGAATACTAATCTCTCACGTGAACCATTTTTGTAAAGTTATTATAAAAAGTGTTTTATTAAAAAATGGACATATATTTTTAAGATGTAACTTTTTTTTAATTTAAATTTGTTTAAGGCGGTCGTATAACTAAAAAATTTTTTTATAAAATCACCTAAAAAAATAAAATTATAGGTATTAATAAAATTTTATAATAATATCTTAAAAATATATTAAATTTTTAATAAAATGGTCCAAAACTGAGGTCGCTAAGGTAATTTTATCTTGTTATGTTAATTTCAAAATATTGACGTTGGCGTAACCTGCAGCATCAACCAATTAACCAATTTTGATGAGGTTCGGCTTAAATGGTTGCAAATTAATGTCATTTGTGTCTGAAGAGTTCTATCAGTTGAAACTATTTGAGTAAGTATTTCAAATATTTAAAAAGCTTTATAAATTCATGAAATGAAATAAATTAAAGTAGTTTTTATAAATTTTGAGATATTTATTCAAATAATTTCAACTGATACAACTCTTCAGACACAAATGACATTAATTGGCAACAATTTAAGCCAAATCTCATCAAAATTGATCAATTGGTTCATACTGCAAGTTACGCCAACGACAAAATTTTGAAATTAACATGAAATAAGATAAAAAGATCTTAGGGACGGCAGTTTGGGTCCATTTTATTAGCAATTTAATATATTTTTAAGATATTATTTAAAAGTTTATTAATACTTATAATTTTATTTTATTAAGTGATTATATAAAAAACATTTTTTAGGTGTATGGCCCCCTTAAGAACTTTATAAATTGTTTTCACATGGACTGTTAATGTATGCGATAATAGTGATACCAGTAACATTTTTATAATTAGAAATAATAAAACCGATGTAACTATACATTTCACAATCGTTTTAAAAGCACCGCAAAAATATTCCCGTGAATTTTTACGAAATAATTTTCCGTGCATTGACGACCGATCGAGCCCGAGTAACCGGTATGTATTAATCAAACGCGGTCGACAAGTATATCTTAAAACGGAAAAAACGCGCCACAAAGCAGGCGTGCGTACAGATAACGCGGCAGGTAGAGGCATTCGCGGGGCTCGATCGAGGTCACACGGCGGCGGCGCTCGTTACAGATTTCTGCTCGCTGCACAGACATTACACGGGAGCGAACAAGTAATAAAATAATTCCAACGATCCGTTTGAATTATGTGCGCCGCGAACGGCAATAAAGCGCCACGAACCCTCCCAATAAATATCGGATGCGTCACTTTTTTCCACCGTCAGACCTGCGAACAACATTTTGGCTGACTTCACACGAGTTCGCGTTAAAATAGGCGATCTATCGAAAATAATTAATTTTTCGGTAATTCAATCGTGGTGCACTTAATGATTATTATTTCGATTCTTATAGATCATCAATTTTGGTGCTGATATGGAGGTAGAAGCCGGACTAAGAGGTGTAATAGTGTACTGCAATATTTTTATGGACTGCTATTCTAGGAAAATTTATAATCGATTCTTGTAAAATAAACATTTGTTCTGACATGTACCCAGTAATCTTTTTATTGCCGTATCCTTTTCTGCCATAATTTAAAGGAAAATAGCAAATCTCACTCCGATAATTATACAATATAACCATTATGCCATTAAACCCTGACGTTTCTACTGCCATGCATATTCCCGGTAAAAGTGTAAGTGGAATTCCCCGAAGGATAGTCGCGGCAGCCCTTGTACATCGCAGGAGACCCGAAATTGGGTCCCCCTCGCATACACCTCGGTGTGCTCGGTGCCCGTGAGAGAGAGAGAGAGCTCGAGCAAGTAACGGGACCCGGGCGCGCCCCCTTCGTTCCGTCGGTTCTCAGCACCAGGTACACTGTTGCACAGCCATTACCCCCCGCTCCTCTAATCCCTCTAATGGCGCCGGTACGACCATGAGTCGCTCGCTTCGGAAAAAGATCGAAATTAGACGGAATTTTGCGATGAATAAAAAAAAACAGCACCCACACACACACACACAATACACACGCATACACGCGTGATGTCGACGATGGTCGGGTTGGCTTTTAAAAGGCGCGCCTCGCGAATCGCGCGGCTCGCATTAAAATCGGCCTTTACAATCGACGGGCGCGCAAAAGCCGCGGCCGTGACAGGCCGGGCCGCTCGATATTACGCCTGGCTGGCCGTTTAGCAATCACAGAGGATGATGCGGCCGAAACGGCGAGCGCGCAAAGTGATTTATTATTATTGTGCCCCGAAGCCGCGCGACAGTTAATTTAATTATAATATTTTATCGCGCGGTGGGCGGCGCGCGCGATTTTTTCGTTTTAATGAGCGCCACGCGCGCGCGGCTCTTATCGGCAGCATGCGATTAAACTGTCAATTACGCGGGGGCCCCCCGACTGCCAATAACAATCCGCGGATGGGGGTTAATTGGCTGCGGCTCTGACCCCCGATCGAGCGCGAATCTCGATTTTATACCGGGTACTCGAGTTTATCGGTATGCGAGGATAGAATTTTTCGCTGTTTGAGGTGAAAATACCTATACAAAATACGAGACGAAATGTGTACTTGTGTCGTGTACCGCAAATTTTACGGAACGGCACCGTATTAGTCCGGGGGCCCGCGAAGATTTTGGTGCTTAACTGTATTATTCTTGAAATTTATTCCGTTTAATATACGGTCTGAGTAAGAAACTTTGATGCAATTTTTAGGTCTTCCGATGGGGCATAAAGAAATTAACCAATCGAGGCTATTGGAACTTTATTGGCACTCTATGTTGCTCATTTTTTGTTACCCCACTCCGCAGGTGTAAGTAGTACTTTTTCGACGTCAAAGAAGAGTTAGTATGAATTTATAATATTTATAATGCACTGAAAATGTCACGGGCTCCCGCACTATATACGTTTGCTGCAGCCATTCAAGTCGAGATATAATTTAATTGGAAAAAAAGAGAATTTTAATTACATATTACTTTTCTTTTTCATTTATTTTCTTTTTCCATCTAAATAATTTCGTTAATTCAGAAAATTTATTGAATTAGAAATCAAAGAAATATTTAGTTATAAATATTAAAAAATTGTTGTTTACTATATGGGCATATACGTATAAGTAATTCGGTAAAATTTACGTGACGGTGCTCAAAAAATTTCAGAAGAGAGAGTGAAATTTTTCAAAATATTGCAATTCTCAGCAATAAACTGGAACGTAAAAGACCGTGATTTTTTTTCTTATTTTGAATATAAATAAATGTCACTATACCGTAGAGAGAAATTCACTGTAATAGGGAGAAAATCAAAATGCAAAATAATTCAATTATAGTGTTTAACATTGATTTTAAGACGAATTAAAAATTGTTTGTGATACTGAATATTGAGATGTGGTGTTTGAATCTTTAAGTAAGAAATATGTATTAGCACACGAAATAACATTCGAGTCACTTGCCTCAGATATATATTTACTCATTTAAATGAAACGGGCTTGTGCCTAAATTGAGGGCATATTACTTTGTGCTTTTACCGCTAGGTGAGCTCTATCTCTACCATATTTCCCAGTAACTAATCTGAGGTCTCAGTTTTTATATAGTATTTTAAAATCTGATTGTAAGTGGGATATAGGCGTGAAAACTATTGGTGCTCCACCATTTAATCATTTATAATAAATATACTATATATATAATAAAGATTTGAAAGACGTGCAATAAATTTAAACTTCCTCGTTTGAGCTCTAAATAAAAAAATCTCAATTGCGAGCAATAACCTCACTCCAAAAAGGAGATTTTTATATAGATATTTAAAAAAATATATTTTTATTTGTAAATAACTGATTATCTCTTTATAAATATATATAACATTTTAAAATCATACATATGGAACTGTTTACGAAACGAAATCGTCTTTTTATTCTTGTAATTTATAAATTAATTAAGTAATTTATAAGTTAATTTATAAGACTTAGGGCTTCTTTTCCAATAAAATGACTCTCAAAAATTAAATACTGTAATACCTGGAAAACTTAAAAATATTTATTTATTTATTTGCATTACTATACTCTCCTAGAGTAAAATAATGAAAATTCACAAAATCACATGATTTTAATAAAAAAAAAAAGCTATTTCAGAAAATATACGAGCCAATCTAAACTCTATCAATTAGTTTTCTCTTGAATGGATCATGTTTTTCGCTGTTTCACATTACGATTGTACGAAACAAGTCGAGTGCAGCTCTATTTTGTAAGAGAAGCTTCTCGCACCGTCTCGGTTAAGTACCCAATGTTTTGCGCACTTTCCTTTAATTTTCCCCGATGAAATTACGCACTGCATTGTTTAACACACCGAATTAATCTCACGCGTTGGCAACTTGAAGCCAACGTAAGATAAACAGTGTATCAAACAAGCTGGGAAAACAGGGGCCCACCACTTGTGACTGCGCATGCGAAAGATCGAGGAGCACGCGCGGGTTTTACCGCTCGTGCACACAACACGCAGCGTCGGAAAAATACGTCGCCCACGAATTTATGTGTGTTAAGCACACCGCGCGCTGGGCTCAATCGACCCACATAAATTATCGCGGAAAAACCAAAAGTGCCGCCGCCACAAGCGACTTTAATTAGACGCGCGGCAGAAATGTTCAACTCCCACTGTCTAGCCGGCGAAGTAATCAAGATAATAACATTGATTTAACTAAATTACAAATGTGTTTGGGGCGAAGCGAGACATTTTGAAATAAAGAATTTTTTATTTAATAAAGCGTTTTCTTTTAGGAAAAACTTTTTAAATATGTGAAAACTGTGTTTTTTAATGGAGGAGGTAGCGTCGTTAGTGGAAAAATAATATTAACATATGAAAATAAATTGGAAAAAAAAATTGTTACTTACATCTATACAGAGGGGAGAGTTACTATCAGCTACTATACTGAATTACAGCGCGTTAGTGATCGATAAAAAAATTTATCTTTTTTAAAATAGATTTCCATTTGTTCACCAATGTTTTCGATTTCATCAGAGTGTATCATTAGACAGTGATCAATTTGCTGGAGATGCTGATAGTTAAAATAAGAATTAAGCTTGAAATATACTTGTACTGGAAAAAAAGTTTAACATTAATTTTACTAGACACTCTAATAAGCCTGAATATAGTAGGTATATTATTCTATTTATTACTATAGAATTATAATATTTATTATTATTATTTTTTAGTAACAGATTCTACATAGTCTAAAAACTATATGTGTTGTATATAGTAATACAGCAATGAAAAAATGATATTCTTTCAAAATGCTTTATTTTCAGTGAGACTTGTTGAGAAATATGTTTCACAGCAAATGAAACATA
>JAXIUT010000048.1:17221072-17239742 GCA_035586675.1 Eurytoma californica | reverse complement strand
ATGTACTAAATAAATAACTTATTCTTTTTTACTTCTTCATACTCTACTCTTCTACTCTAAATCTCATTCAGTGAAATTTCACTAATTTTCAGTCCAAATCAGGGAAAACCAGTGAAAGTGACCTGATCTGAACTGGAAAATCAGTAAAATTCACTGCAATTTACTGAAAATTAGTAAAATTTCACTGAATGAGATTTAGAGAGTAAATAATTCTAAAGCATAAAAATTATGCAAAGTCCACAGTTTATTTTTAATCTTACTCTCTATATTTAATTCAGTGATAAGTCCACAACTGATTCGAATAAGTTTTATGTACGTTGCAAAATAAGCGAATATTCACTGTAAAACAATAGTGAATTTGATTTTACTATTTATTAAGTGAATATTCACTTATTTTGCAGTGCATATACACTTATTCGAATCAATTGTGGACTTATCACTGAATGAAATTTAGAGAGCAGATAACATTATTTCTTAAATTACGCAAAGCTTTATTACATCACATACTTTCGAATAATTTTTAGGGAATTTTCACTATTTTTAATGATTTTTTTAAATAATAACAGTAAAGCACAGTATAAATAAATTAGTTGACGTACCTATAATAAGATAAATATATACCTATAGTGATCGAAAGAATCAGTAAAAAAAATCGTTGACACGCAATCGCACAACATTTTTAATGGACGATTTGAAGTTCAATTAGAGACAACCCACTACGACTAGTAAAATTTTACTAAAAAATATTGAAACTAACTATTCTCTATTTAGTGTTTAATTCAGCAATTTCTCTAATTTTCGTCGATTTTTTAAGGAATAACAGTTTGACCGTCGCTCCCGGACTAATAATCTGGCCGTTGCCTTGCACTTGGCCCGATAAAAAGTCGGGGCATTTTTCCCCCCTTTGTCTTGCATTCTTGCGGTGGGCTTTCACTTTCTTCGCTCGAGTTTCGATTTTCCTTCTCGCGTCAACTTCTTCTCTTTCACCCCGCGTATTATTTGTCCCTCTTCCTTTGCCCGCCGCGCACTATATTCCCTCTTTATTATTCCGAGCGGTTATAGGCGAAAGAAAGAGAAAGAGAGCGAGCGAGAGAGAGAATACAATGGAGGATCACCTGTTGACTATGCACTCGTCGATCACTTGCACACCGGTTTATTAATATTGTCGGTCAAAGAATTCCCTCTTTTTTTCTTCTACATCGCGGGGAATCGTATTGTCACGCTCTGTAATTCGACGTGTTTGAACATATAATGTGATTTCGATAAGCAGGCACGTCCAAGATATCACGACGGTTAACTGCACATAACGTTTACTCGTTAATTTTTTTTTTATTAAACATAAAAATTATAATCTTAAAAAGAAATAATTTTACGAGTAAATTTTATGATTTTTCCGTTGTATTTAAATGGGCATTTATTACACACACCGCTAATAAAATTATTTTTTAACAATTTCCTTAATTGTAAAAGTTATGATAATAATTATTATAAATCAACTTATTCTTCATTAAAAATTGTGTGCATAAAATTTTAAATTTATTTTCGACAAAATTAATTGGATCCAGTATGTATTATATAAGTTGGAAAACGCAGAAATAACTATGGAGACGCAGGACAAATAGCCAGTAGTTTAGGAATGTTGGCGAGGAGATAGCAAGAGATAGAGAAAACGGGGCACAATGGGAGATTGCGCGCGCGTTTCCATGCATAAACGCACGGGAGGCAGGGCCCCGGAAACGCTTGACTTCCGAGTCGAAGTGCCGTGTATCTATTTCCGCGATTCGTCTACTTACACTCATCCCGGGCGACCCCTCGTCACCTATACGTGCGTCACTCCCAGTAATAACAACGACCAGAATAGCGTTACAAATTCACCCGTGTCCCCTTTTTTTTCAATTTTCACACTACTTTTAACAGAAGGACTAATGTGAAAAGTACATTTTATGTTTACTTATTGAAGTCATATTTTTATAAATAAATAATTTTTGTTATGTTTCTTTTTTTCAGACTAGTTTTGAAGGAGCGGAAGCCTGCACGAATTTAAGGATAAGTCACGCGGAGACCTCTAAAAGTGAGTTTGTTTGCCTGCATAAGTGTATTCATAGCACGGCGCATTAGCATAAATAAAAATTTTAAATTTTCCCGCGTCTTCGTAGTGAAACACTTAAGTTTCGTTATCGACTCCCTGACTAACTCGCCTCCTACGTAACTCCATAAATTACCAAGGATCTTCTCAAAATAGCGTACCGTAAAAAGCGTATACGATTTAAAACCGGCGCACATATAAATTTCTTACACTGGAAAACAAAATTTGTTCTAGTTTCAAAAAGTTATTGGACTGAATGCTACTAGCAATATTAATTTTGAAACAAAATTTTATTTACTTGACGTGGATTTCATTTAATAAAATTTCTATTTGAACTACTGTAATTAACTAAAATTTATAGAACATATTTAATTGTTGCCAAATTAATACAAAAAAATTTTTTTAACTACGAAATTTTTGATGGCGTATAGTGAATCTATTTATAAAAGGGAACAAGCAAATTGTATCGAATAAAAGCAGCTATTTTATATTCTTGAATTGAACGTAAGGTCGAAGAATAAGTAGACAATTTTATCGTTCAAATATCAGCATAAAAACAAAAGTTGCTCTTGTGCACGTAACACTTCGTTTCTAGGGCTAGTGCTATAAATAGCTCATTTCAGAAGTTCAAAAAACAGTTGTACTTCATGATTATCTATTTATAAAAGGGAGCAAGCAAATCGTATCGAATTGGAGGCTTTACTATAAGGCGTGAGCTGAAAAAATTAGTATACAATTTCATTGTGCAAATGTCATTGTAAATACAAAAGACGCTTCTTAATCTAAAATGGTCTATTTATAAATGCCAGCAAGCAAACTGTTATGGTTTAGTGACCTTCTTACTCTGAAATTGGACATGAGGTTGAAGATTAAGTAGAGAATTTAATCGTTACTAACACTGTTAGAAATCGGCTTAAATTTAATGCACTTACTGGAAACTTATTTCAAGCATGTAAATAAAAATTAACGTAAATGATATATAATTACATTAAATTTTATAATTTTAAAATGACTACTCTTGCATTAAAGTTCATGTACTTTTTGCATTAATTTTTATTTAGATACTTGAAATAAACTTCACGCGTTTCTGACAGTAAACGCATAAAAAAAATCTTTTGATCTAATGGTCAATAAGCACACTATAAACAGCACATTTCAAAATGATGAAAAAACAGCTTTCCAAAGAACTTTAACACTTGAAAATGCTATGATTTTTACAGTCCCCCATCGATATTTAAGTCAATATCGGCGTAGCTGCGCATCGGAAGCCCCGTCGGCACACGAATATATACACACACTCGAGGCGGTATGCCGAGGAGCGCACGTACGCATTTTAGCTCCATATGCAGCGCGTCTCCACGAGCCATCGAGTATCACAAACATTGATTTGAATCACAATGGCCGACCTTCCGCCGTATTTGCGCATTGTCGAACCCGAGCGCCGACTTATTGTGCGGCCTTTTTTTCCTCTCGCTCTCCGGCCGATCCTCTCGCGAGCTCTTTTCTCTTTTCTCTCTCTCTCTCTCTCTCTTGTCGTCTCGCTCCTCCTTTCCACATTTATACACCGCCGGAGAGCGACGGTAGTCTATCAATCCACTTACTTATCGTTGCTTATGTGCCACTTGTGGCTCCTGCCGAAAACCCCGTTCACTGATCCGCCCCGCGCGCATAAATTTGGATTTCGCTCTGACTTCGCCGGGTGCATCGACTGTACTTGACCTCGACGTTTTCCGGGATCAAAATTTTAAACTGCGTTTTATATCCGTAAGGCGATGATTATGTTGGAATGGTTTATGCGTTAAAGCTGATGTTTCATGCATATACATTTTATAGTACAACACGTCTTTCTAAAGTTAAATAAGTCGAACTTCATTTGACATAAATAAGTTATTTGCATCAATTTCATTTATTCAACTTTGTTTAGTATGTGAGTATAGACTTCTATGGGAATGAATATATGCGAAGAGTACAGTTTTTCGTACAAAAAGAACAATGATATAAGAATAGAATATAGAATAGCGCTTATTATGCATTGCAGTATATTAATATCGTATAAAATATAGTCATAAAAAATTATAGTGATTTTAAATCTGCGATGCATTTTTGTAATATTACAGTAATTTTTTAAAAAACAATTAATACTAATAAATTAAAAATATTAAAAGTAATATCATATAGTAATTAAAAATAATTAAAATTACTAGTTAATATATTTGGACATACAAAACTATTCACTTTAGAAGGCCTGAAAATAAAAATACAATTTTCACAAACTAATAAATTACATTCATTACCATCAATTATTTACTATATTTTGTGAACATTGTAAAAAATGCACTTTTTCATTCGGAAAATATATATATTACAGTTTTGTATACTCTAAATTTCTTCGATTAAAAATGTTTCTAATTTGAAAACAATTGCGTACGTATCATTGATAAATAGTATGCATTTTTTTATAGTAAATTTTAACTGATTTACTCTTGTAAGTATAGATATATAACTTATAAGTAATAACTGTGCAACTAGTTTCAAATTTTCATTAACATAAATTTAGAGAAGTACATTAATTTATCCTAAATTTTTTACGCTGCGAGTACATTTAAATAGCTTACTTTACACACAGAAACTGTACTTTATGCGGACATACAATAGAAAATTTCACATAATAATTATGAATCTGACTGAAAAAAAATTTTTTTTTCAGTTACTTAATGTGACATTCGAATAATTAATCGTGAGGCAAGGCGCTAACGAAGTGATAAATTTCTGGATTGAGCATAGATCCGTTCAATTCATCGATCACTCGATGAGGCAAAAAAGCGTTTCCGCGTGAAAGAAAATGCGCGGGCCGTAAAAGAAATAAAGATCGGCCGCATTCAAAGTGACTCCGTACTAAATCTCGCGTCACTCTCGCTTTTTAAGTGCGATATTTCTGTACGTTGACCGAGAAAAGTAGCCTATTTCACGCCGCTTTTTACGACCGCTCCATTCCCTTCTTTTTATTTCATTACCGCGGGTACACTCGCCATTATACCAAATTGATTAGCTTCTTTTTTCACATCCACAAACAACACGGATAGAAAGTCCCGTGATTCATTGCGTCTCAATAACCACCTCAATTTCCCAATTTACATCGTTTTTTTAGCGATCATCGGATTAACGCTAATAGCCCCCTCGTTCAAACGAACGGAATCGATTCAAAATACTTCTTACAAAGGAAACGATCGGGACGCGCCGAGAAGAAAAGCAGCCATTCCCTCGGCTCTTTCCTCCGGTGTCCTCAGATGGCGCCCAAGTCCACGACGCCTTCTCCGCTCCGAGGAGCGCATCCGCACGCGCACACGCCGAGGAGAAAGAGAGAGAGCGGACTTTACAAGCCCCACCCCTCCGCGCGCAACTTTTATTGTCGCTCGGCTCTCCTCTTTTTTTTCTTCTTCCCCGGTATACATATATATATTCCTCCTATGATTATCTATGAGGCATTCTTCCATTATTGCGTTCCACACAAAACGCGTATCGCGTGCCACCGCAACAGGTCCTACGCAGAAGCGGCGCTTTTTTCCCTTTTTTTTGTGCGCGCTCCGCGCACTCCCCGCCAAGGAAAGCGACGCGGATTTTTGGCCGCCGCACGGATAAATGGATCAAACTGAGCGTGATAATGGCGACGGGCTAAGTGACGTCTCGCTCGCTGCATCCGTACATCCTTTCTCTCGGGCCCTCGACGAGGGAGAAAGGGATGTCTTTGAGTTTTGTTAGAAATTCGCTTTGGACAAATAGCCCGGCGATTGTGCGACTTTGGCCACTTTGATCTTAGCCGCGCGGGCGTGCGCCTCTCCTTCGTTTTACTCTTTTTCCCGGGGCCTCTTCGCTGCTCCCTCGAGCGTGAACCCGGGGATCGTAGATCAAACTTTGAATAAGTGGCCGAAGCAATAATATGATTGATACAGAGAATGGAGAAAGGCCAAGGCGAAACTACACGTGTGGTATCATTTGCATTGCAAATTAGTGTTTAGCAGGAAAAAATATTGCGTTAATATTTGATCATGAATTTTTCGTTGATCTATGATAGACGAAAAGTTTCCTTGATAGTGGATCGAAACGAGCGCCTGTCCGGGTCTAATCTGTAAGTAAATAACCCTCGTCTCGTTATTTGCGACGTATTCGCTGTTGTTTGCTTTATAGCTACCTGCAGATAACCGCAAAACACAAGTGTCGCGCGATGCACGTGTCACTGATTCCAGGCGCCAGGAAGTCGAAAGACGCATGATCTGCTCGAAAATGTAAATTGCAAGACAGTTTGCACGTTTTTTATCAATATTTATTACAAACAATCGTTTTATTTTCAAAAAAGCGTTTTTTCCAGTAAATTTATTTAATGGTAGTTATACCGTATAAGAAACTGTCTTGTAATGTATAAAGCTTCGGCTCTAACATCAATTCAGTTTCTATTTTTAAATTGGCGCAACAAAGAACAGAGAAATTATGTCATTGCCGACCTTATCTCGCGTCCGCAACCTTCAATACGCTTAATAAATTATGCCTGCTGATAAAGGTCCAGAAAATTTTAACACGTGGCAGCGAAGAGTAAATATTTTCGTTCTTTAGAAAAAGTTCCTTTTTACAATTTTTTATTACAATAGAATGTAGTGAAGTAGCAAAGTAGAAAGCTTGTATCAATATGAATTTTACGTTTTACGTTTTATATTCATTCATTAATCTACAGTGTGCGTAATGCTTGTTTTGAATGATATATTAGATCATCAGTTGTTTTTAAAAATATTCATCGTTATGTAATGCGCAGCACACTATTATTGTTATTACTCCTAAAATGTTTTTCATTTAATAAATGCGTATACAGTTGAATTAATGGAAAATAGATATTGCTACACTAATCATTACCCTCTAAAGCAAAAAAGACTGCCAAAAATTATAGTAAAACGTCCTCAAACATAGTGAAATGTGCTTCCGCTACAACGGAACATTCCGCTAAATTTTAGTGGTTTTACACTAATTCAAGTTTAGAGAGTAAATAGTGTAGCTGTCTTCACTTCGTTTTAGTGAAATTTCACTAATCATAGTAATTTTTTCACTAATTAAACTTCAGACAGAAGAAAAAGCTTGAAGTAAAATTCTGATACAACCACTCGCCAACTAAACCTCCACAAGTGAACATAAAATGCCATCACTGCTGTACGCTGCACACATACCGTACGCTCCCTACCTTCGCCATTCGACCATCAGGAAAATATTTAAACTCCGCATAAAAATGAATAATCAACAAACGCAGCATTTAAACGGCCGCATAAAAGAAAAAGAAGAAAACTTATAAAAAAGAAAAAAGAGACCTGGCGCACGTGCGTCGCGAGTCCTCGGCGGCAGTATATTCCGCGGAGCGACGCGTGTCAGCCGGGTGGCCGGCCTATCTCGGTGCGGCCGCGCCGCCAGAGGTCGCCGCGGGCGTCTGACGTCAAGGCGCTGACTCCGCCCAGGGCGCGAGGGGCCGGGCCCCACCATTGGTCCGGCGGAATGATGGCAGGCGCGCGCGGCCAATCGATCGGCCCGCGAGTCCGGGCTCTGCGCATTCGCCACGATCCGGGGGGTGGGGGCAGGGAGAACCTCGCGCGAAGCGGGCGCAGCGTCGTGGGAGGGGAGACCGCGCGCGAGGGGGGAGCGAGGCGAACGGAGGGGGGACGGCCGAGGCTTCCGCCGGGAAGCCGGAGCGAGAGGGACACGGCGTGTTTGGGAGCTCGAGGCGCGCACCAGCGACGCTCAGACGGTTCTGTTCTTCCGTGGCGAGTGGAGGTCGCTTGTATAGCTGCCGCTCACCTCGTTCGCGCGCCGCACAGTTTTCACAGGCGTGCGTATTCAACACACTCGGAAGAATCGGCAGTGATATCGCTGCCAATTTTTATACACGCAGCATATAAAGTACAGTGCGTCGTGTCCAGTGCGTAAAAAATTCGAAAGAGCGAGCGCCATTCGCCGAGCCGCACGCCAGTCAGCGACGAGTGTGCCGGACGAGGGGAAGGGGAGAGCGGCACTCCGTGAGGTAGGGGCAACAGTGACAGTGCGCTCTCAGTTCTCGGCCGGACCTGCTGACGGTCGGTCGTGCGATCCAGCCAGGCATCACCCCTCTCTCTCTCACACAGAGACCAAAACCGGCCAGTGCTTTCGCATCGCTATATACAGTGGGATATGAACGTTCACCGCGAGTCTCGGACATTGAAACTGTGCGCGAACTCTCTGTAAGTGTCGATTGAAAAAAAATCGAAGGACAGAAGAGGAAGTAAAAGTTCGAGGATAGTACGTAGGAGGAGAAGGAAAGTGCGAGCGCAGCTCGAATGACTCTCGTGGTGACGGCGGTGTTGGCTAAATCGCGAGCGCAGCTTGATGTCTCGGGGCCAGGAGTCCAGAGCGGTGGGTTCGCGTGACCAACGACTCTGAGAGGAGAGCCGCTCTCGCTCGAGGACGCGCGCTTGCCACGGGACCAGGTCTCCCAGCGCGAGCCGATCGTACGCCTACGGCGATCACTGTTCGACGAGGCCACCGATAGACAAAAAGCCAGCCAAGCTGTACGGGCACCGGGAAGAAGACATGCTCACGATGGAGACGGACCTGAAGGGCGGCAGCCTCCACGGTCAGATACCGCCGCACCCGCACCAGGGCGTCTCGCCCATGGGCCACCACGGCGGCGTCGTCTCGCCGTACGGCACCCTCGGCTCCCTCGTGCACAGCCCCGCGCTCTCGGGCAGCCCGCCGAACGGCGGCCTCTCCAGCATCTCCCTTCAGCACCACCACCAGGCGCCCCAGCATCACTACGCCTCGATGCAGGCGGCCGTCGCTGCCCAGCAGCAGCAGCAGCAGCAGCAGCAGCAGCAGCAGAGCCAGCAGCAGGCCCACTCGCAACACACCCAGAGCATGCACTCGCTCGCCCAGCAGCAGCAGAGCGTCCAGCAGCAGGCGCACCAGCAGCACCACTCGCACCAGCAGACCCAGCAGCAGCAGCAGCAGCACCAGTCGCAGAACAACAACAACAGCACGAGCAAGAATAACAACATCGACCGGGTCAAGAGGCCGATGAACGCGTTCATGGTGTGGTCCCGCGGCCAGCGGCGGAAAATGGCCCAGGAGAACCCCAAGATGCACAACAGCGAGATCAGCAAGCGGCTCGGCGCCGAGTGGAAGCTCCTCAGCGAGACGGAGAAGCGGCCGTTCATCGACGAGGCCAAGAGGCTGCGCGCCGTCCACATGAAGGAGCACCCCGACTACAAGTACCGGCCGCGCCGCAAGACCAAGACCCTCACCAAGAAGGACAAGTTCCCCCTGGGCGGCGGGCTGCCCGGCGTGGGCGGCATGCTCGGCGTCGACCAGCGCCAGGTCGCCGGGGCCGGCGCCGCCCAGCAGTCCCAGCTCTCCCGCGAGGTCTACCACCAGATGCCCAACGGCTACATGCCCAACGGCTACGCGATGATGCACGACCCGGCCGCCGCGTACCAGCAGCACTACGGCGGCATGAACGCCGCGGCGGCGGCCGCAGCGGCCGGCTACCCGAGGTACGACATGGGCCACCACCTCGGCGGCGGCTCGCCCTCGCCGATCAACAGCTACATGAACGGCTACGGGGGCTACGGGCCGCCCACGACCACCGTGCCCGGCGGCTCGCCGTCGCCCTACCACCAGACCCAGCCGGGCTCGCAGATGTCCAGCCACAGCCCCTCCGGCAGCAGCATCAAGAGCGAGCCGACGAGCCCGGCGAGCGCCGGCATACACACGCCCACGCCCAGCGGGCCCAGCTCCGCCGGGCCGCCCCTCAAGCGCGAGTACATGAGCCAGCAGCAGCAGCAGCAGCAACAGCAGCAGCAGCAGCCGGACAATCTGCAGCAGATGATCTCGATGTACATGGGCGGCGACCAGAACGTCATGCAGCACGGGGTCTACTCGCCGGGGCCGTCGCCCGATCCGCTGGGACAGCACCAGTCGGTCATACCGCCTCTCACTCATATGTAAGCATCGCCTCTCTTTTATCATACGTACTTTGCTTTCGTCTCGCTTGGGCACGGAGGCTCAATTTTTATTGGGATACGATGCATTCGCGATGTAGTCGCAACTTTCACATTCCTGGCGCGGCGCTTAAAGGGACTTTCCTTTGTTACGTTCGCCAAGTGATTTCGTTCTTGGATACGGCGAGTTTGTAAACTTATTTTTGGGTTTTTTTTGCAGTAGAGTCTTTTTTAAGCGCTCGCACAATGAATTTTGATAGATTAATTGATACACTACAACGAATGAGACGAGGTGGGAAGTTTTCTTTTAACCAAATGTTTTTTTTCCAATGGGATTAGTTAAATTCACATCTCCTCTCAGTTGCTTGCATGATGAACAAAGTCTTATAGAAAATACATATTTGGACTAGTGGGACAAGAACATCAGTTCCACGGTCGAACCGGTCGTGCGCAAAGAGATTGGTTTTCACAAAAATCAACTTTTTCTTAAATAATTTATTCTTCAATTTACTTCCGTAAGATTTTCTTTACTTTGCACTAGAAAATTGTGCACTTTACCAATCCCTTTGCACCAGCCGACGGCTAGAAATAAAAGGCGCGCGACAGAAGTTTCCTCCGCTAACACGGGGATCCTCATTATTGTTTTTTTTATTTTATTTCGCCGTAAGATAAACAAAACGATAATACGCGCGTCGCTTAAATTAACAATAAATTAAATAAATAAAATAAAAATCGTGAATCGATGACAAAGAAACAACCTAACGCAGAATATCACTAACCTCGTAGGATAGCTTAGAGAAGGACGGATGGATGAACGAGGCCTGAAACTCCGAGAAACTGACTCGGACACGGACAATGAGAGAATCGAGAGAAAAAAAATACGTGAAAGAGCGAAAAGGTGGAAAAGCTGACGAGTTTTCGCCTGATCGTATTTTTTTTTGCACCGCCGTGGGGGCCCGCGACGTCGCCGCCGCTGCCGCCGCCGCCGTCGCCGCCCGGGAAACACGGTGTCTTTTTGCGCGTGGAGCCCAAAACCGTGTGATTCTCGAGCAAAAAAAAAAAAAACACTTACACTCACTCACGGGAGCCAGCGAGAGGAGACAATTTGGAGAGAGAGAGAGAGAGAGAGCGAGACACAGTGGGAGGATACATCACCATCACCAGACTACAGAGCCTCACATCACAACGCCGCACAGGAGACACTTTTTTTAACGAATATTACCGACCAATCGAAAAAAAGGGACCGCTTTGTATTGTCGACGTCGACCATTGGCTGTTTCGCTTTTCTTTTATTTCGTCGTAAGAAAAAAAAAATTTTTTGTTGTGTGTACAATCGAATCAAAGCAGGAGGCGTCGATGCCCGCGGAGTGGACCAGTGAGACTCGCCGGCCCGGCGAATCTTCGAGCCTCTGCGTGCGAGCGGATTGCGCTTCGCCGGGCCGGCGACGCGCGTCGCCTCTTGGTTACCGCGGGCACCGCCGCCCTCGGGGGCATCTGCCGCGGCGCGAGCTATATTGTGCGTGGCGATTTCGCGGCGGCGCTCCCGCGAGGCCCCCACGGTTTCGCGTCCCTTATTATGCTTGTAAAACGCCGCGGATCATGGGAACCCTTTTTCCTCGGCGTGGAATAGCAACGTAAGTCGCGCCGACGCTGACTGACTTTGCACACGGCGCGACGTATACGTCGGATCGGTGGGTTCCGCGTGCGAGCGAAAGCGTCCAGTGAAACACAAAGATAAATTTTTTAATATTGAATTATATTTATATATATATATAAAATATATATATCGATGTTTTATCTGCGCGATCGATGTTTTAATTCTTCCTTGTACATTTTGTAAATTATCCTTTTTCGTATAGTTACCAGATATTGATGCGTCTATTTGCGGTTATTAAGATGTTTTATTTATGTAGAAAAGACGAAAATAAAAGGCGATTCCGGAATGATAAAAAGACGGCGGGATTGCCGACGAGATAAAAAAAAAATTTTTTCCAAACCACCACGTCTTCTTACGATGAATTTTCGCTCGCACGAGTGCAAGGTACGCGAAGGAACGATCGTTTCTTTTTTCGTCCGTATTCCTTCGATAAAAAAGCGGGGGCAAATTGACAAGTCGCAGTTGTTCCCGTCGCGCGAAGGAAGAAAAAGAGAGATATGAACGCTCAGTGATTCGTTGACGAGTATACGGGTAGACTCGTTCTCCTCAAGTAACCACTGTGATAAAGGCAAAATCGTGTGAGGATCATTGAAACAAAAAGACAGTGTGTAGATTTTGTGTATCATGACGATTACGCGGAGGGGGCGAAGCTTTTTCTCCAATCAGAGTACAAAGCAAGAATTAAAAAAAAAAGGCAGTGCGAAAGACTAAAATTGTACCCCGAGCAAAAGCCGCCCCTCCTCCTAAAGACTAAAAAAGTTATAGAGTATACGAATTTTGTAAATATTATTTATATATATATGAAAGAAAAAAAACTCTGTGTAAACAATAGATGTGTATTATATTTCCGAGTGTATATATATTATAAAATATATAGAGAAAAAAAATCCAGGTATCTTTTTCTTCTTTTTTTTTTTGTTCGTTATTCCTACGAGAGAAAATTTTTCCCGATACGAGAGCTTCGAGAAAGTATTGCGCGGGAAGCGAGAAAAAAAGGGAGGCAGCGAGATGGAGAGAAAGAGCGCGCGCAGTTTTAAAAATAAAAAAAAAGTGCAAAAGTTGAGTGTACGCGAGTGAATGTAACGCCGAGTGAGTGCAAATTCCAGTTTTCAATTTTTTTTTTTTCTTACGTTTTGTTGGCGAGAGAGCGAGCGAGAGAGAAACATGCGACATTACTCGTAGTATTTATTGTGTAAAACGCGCGTGTCAAGACGCAGTCGAACGGAGTTTCGAGCGCTTTCTTTCCTTCCCTTTTCACGGAGAGTACGAATACATATAAATACACGGCGCAATGCGTTACGTTTATATATATTTGTACGACGCAAAATAAATATATATATATATATGCATATGATATCCACGCGCGATTTTGAGAAAAAGAAAATCATATTAACGATCGAATTTGTTAAGTGAAATAAAACACGCTAGATTTTACGTTGAATATGTATACATATATATAGCGCCAACAAAACGCACGTCCATTTTTTTTTCGCTCCGCTGAGAAAAACCAGGCGCACGAGCCGATAGAGCATAATCTCGAGAACGAGAAAAAAATAAATGGCGAAACATTGTAAATAGTCGCAGGAATATTTAGATAACGAACGAGATGCGTTTCTTTTTTCTAAGCCAAAGCGGGAGTAAAGTTAAAGAGAGAAAAAGAAATATCGATGATTCCGATGATGCACTTGTATAGGTTCTCCGTCTACGGTTATATATTTTATTTTTTATTACGTATCACCTCTTTTTATTACTCTTACGATTACGCTATACATTTATTGTGTCATTATTATCACTACAGTGCTCTTAAAAAAAAATTAAATAATTAGTATTATTTCTATTATTTACGACTTCTTTTTTATTGCCAACCGCCGTTGAATCATCCACACACCTTCCGCTCCCCTCGCATTATTTTTCTCCTGACTTTTGCGCCTTTTTCCCTGTGGCTCTCTAATTTTCCGCGCAATTGTTTCGCGCGGCTCAATGAGATGCGCGGTCACGAGCAGCGCGCGTGGCCGCGCCTAAAAATTCTTCATCTCGAACGTCGCGGACCACGAGTTGCTACTTCGCTTTAAATTAAATGAATTAATCGGCTTTGTCATGGCTCCTTTTTTCTTCTTTTCGCGGATGATGATTAATCGATGATATATAGCATCTTTTTAATTGCACTTTTTGAGTAAGAGACAGATTAGTGAATTTAAATTTAAATAATTAAATAGTATATTTAAAAAAAAAAGATTTTCTTTAAAGTTATTTTGTACGAATTATTTTGTATTTGTAATTAAAGTATTAAAAATTTAAGTGCACTCTACGTTTATTAGACGTTTTCTAAACGTTTTACAGACGTATGCTACGCAATTCAAACGTTTTTTAACGTCATGCGCAGCTTGGGGTAGAATTTTATTCTTCGAGGATAGGATGAGATGTTTATTGACTATGAACTCGAAAATTATACAAAATTATGTTTTTAATTAATGTCATCACTATCCGCACTATAAAGGCAAATATAGATTTGATTGAGAATTATTACACAAATGCACTTAATTGTTATTAAATTTCTAAATATGAAAAATACAAGAAGTTATTAATTTACATTGTAATTTTTTCACATTTTCATAAATTAATTAAGTTTCTCTTTATTAATGAAAAAAAAAACAAATTCTTATCACATAACAGCGCACACTTATGAGAAAATAAAATCTGTACATACAATAGCGCGCGTATCATCTCAGCATGCACGTATTATTAAGAATCCGCCCTCTTATAATAGACGTCACTTTAAGAAGTAAGACATGCGTTTTTTCGCCCGTGTCAATTATCGCTAGCTGCGCCGAGTTATAATGATCGTTCGTTCCCCGTTGTCATCGTTCGCCGTACTATAGCCTAGGCTGAAAATCACATCCTTCGAATCACGCGAATATATAGCCTCCCCCGCGAGAGGAAGGAACAAAAAAAAATTCACGTATCGTAAAGCACACACACTCGTATTTAAAAGCACGAATGCACTTATTTTTTTTTCTTTTCTCCTCTGCGACGATAATACAATATATCCCGAACTTCCGAGAGCCGTGGGACTCCGATGCTTCTCTGTACAAAAGGTCGAAGTATATGGCGAGTGATCGTTTGGCGCTAAAGAGCGAGAGCGAGAGTGAGAGTGAGAAAGAAAATTCTTGTAAGTGACGAATATATTACTGTACATAAAAAAATACAATGTTTTTTCGCCCTCTGAAGCGCGGCATCGATAGCCGTGGTTATTTCGAATATATACATATACATATAATAAGCTGAGATTGTGTTATTTTTTTACATGATGCTTTTCATGGTAACCTTCCATACCATCCTTTGCTAAATTCAGTCCTCAACACTGTGAGAAGCAGTAGTACTTCGTGACATAAAGAATTTATGGTAGATTTTAATATTTGCTAATATTAGATGTGTATAGAGTTATTTAAAACACAAGAAATTTTTCTAAAAATGTTTCAATCTATACTGTCGAACAATTTATTTAAATCGTTTCTTTTACGTGTAAATGAATAGAAAGTATCTAGATTTTTGCAAAAAAATACAGTTTACTTCTTTTAAAGATACGAGACATAGAAAAAGTAAATAAGCGACTGCAGTTAAAATATTCCTCTTTTTTTTGTAAAGACGGAAGTGTGTCTCTCAAGCCCAATTGTTTAAAAAGATATTTATTACAAACGAAATAATTAGTGTTAAGTACTAAATGAAAATTTGATTAAAGGAGGATATATTCAAGAAAAAGGTTCATCAGATATATTTATATTTATTTATAAATCCATTTATTATTTTTAACACTTTCCGCATATTTCAATTCTATTTAATTTTCTTAATATTATTTTTAAATACTATACTAGCATTAATTTTGTTAAGATGCTCACTATTAATTAATTGAGATTGTTAGCGATGTATACCAAATTGAAACATAAAATCGAGAAAATCTGATACTTTTTGATATTACAGTCAGCAGAAAGCATGCGAGTTAAGCTACACAATAATATCATCGAGATATATTTACAATCTTTAAAAACACATTCACTTTATTAATGAATAATTTCACAATGACTGCAGTAATGAATACAATATGAAACATAAGCGAGCAAAAAGAAACGTACGAAAACAGACAGGTAATTATAAAGTACGTTTTTCATCGATTACGCGTATACACAAGCGAAAAATGACATTGGATATTTCACCTCGTCGGCGAAATCAACTCTCCCGTGCGCAGCGGGGCAGCGGCGCGGTAGCGCGCACAGTGGCAGCAGCGCCGCTCGGCTCTCGCCATTTTTGCGGCTCGTTTCGAAACGAGCGACGGCCGCCGCTCGCGCGCCCGTATAAATATGCATGTAACGCGCGCAGCTCTCGAAAGCGAGAGCGCGGGAGCCCATTCATTTGAGCCAATAAATATTCCATAGTTCCGCGCGCTGTTTGTCATATTTTCGAGCTCGAAAAGGACTGCTCCTCCCCATGCTAATGCGCGCGAGGGTGGGCTTGTCCGACATTAAAAGGCTAAAATTCCACTTTATCTCGCGCTCGTTTTTTCGACGCTTTTTTTATTATTTCCTGGGTAAATGGCGCTTTTACGGATAAATTATTAGTAATGCACGGAGTGATAGTAGTCAACCCTTTAATCACTGGGTAAATATGAAAATGAGAAATTAATTTAGAAAATGCGAATGAATAGTGACATTGTTACAACATGCGAAGTCGTTCTCATATTCAGCGCATAGCGTTCTTTCACGCAAAATATGTAATAAACGTGTACCTATATTCGTTTTCTACTCTATTTTCTACACATTTTCTAAGCTAGATTTTCCAGTGTAGATCAGGTCACTTTCACTAGTTTACCCTCACTGAAAATTCAGTAAATTTCACTGAATTAGATTTACAGGGATATAAATAAGTAAAAAGTAATAATATTCAAAAAAAGTTGATATGTAAAATAAATTTATAGCTGCAGTAGTTACAACCTTGATCATTAGGTTACGTTTGCACTACATTTTATTAGTTTAATATTTAAAACAAGTGAGAAAAGAAAGACTCAAAATAACTTTTTTGCAAAATATCATGATTTCAAAATCTTATATACAGATAAGATTTTGAGACATTGCAATTAACGGAATTTAGATTTTAATGAGGTATTTTCAGGATTAAAATTAACAATATACCATTTCTTTTGTCTTAATTACTAGGTTGGAAGACTTTTAAAATGGAAAATTTTATCATGCAAAGCTGCAGTTTTTATTAATTTTATTTATACAAGAAATAGGACTTATTTCCTGAATAAAGTATATACTTAATGTATACATTATGTTTAAAAAGCTTATAATTGACAAACATAAATATAGGTATAAATAAATAAAATATGACTTCAAAGTATACACTTGCACTTATTACTAATTCTGTTCATGATACTTTTTTAGTATGATAATATAGTGTATTAAATTATTTTGCTTAAGTTAGGATAACACATGCAATAATGTAATGTAAATTTACAGTATAAAAGGGGAGTGTACACACTGTGTGTACACACTGAAATAAGAGTCAAATAAGAGGCTATAATGGGCGACCCAATCACCTAAATTTGATTTTTAACCCCCTAAACACGAGGTATCATACCAACAATACTTCAGTTTAGGGGGTTAAAAATCAAATTTAGGTGATTGGGTAGCCCATTATAGACTGTTATTTCACTGTGTCGTGTGTACGAATTGGCCCCACTCTCCCCTAAAATTTGATAACACAGTACCAAATATTCTACTGCTTTCCTAATCGTACCACCAGATTATATCATAATTTAATTATTTATTAAATAAATTATTAATTACCTAAAAAATAATCATAAGTATGTTAAAGATTTGATCCGAAGTAATAGTGAGAATGAGAATGAGAATGAGTGGTTTTCCAGGACTTCCGTGCGAAGGCACATATGTCGTCACGCGATCTATATATATAAATTTTTGTACGATTCACTGCACTTAGAAATACATAACTGATTACAGGGTCGATTCATACGTCAATTTTGTTGGACCAATTCAACTATTTAAACACCACGTGTAGTTAATGTACATGAATGACGATGTCAAAAATGGTAAATAAAACAATTACGATAGACTACTAATATAAATATCTCCTCAGCCCACCGAAATCAATGAATTGTCGTGTGTAATTAGTATAATTATCGGCAGTGTAAATTTAATCATCTGCCGTTGGTAGCGAATTTCCTGGAAAGCGACGTAATGAACGACATAGGTTACCCGAAAAAAAAGAAACAAATTTGCTAAAAATATATTCCAGTGATAAATTATCGATTATCCCTATAAGGCAAACGCACTTATGAATTGAGGGTACATTAATCATGATTTACACTCGGATCAATTAATTAGTTTCGACGAAATTCGCTATTTTTAACGGAGAGTTATTTAACAATCAATTTTCTAGATTCCGCATGCGTACGCTCAATGCCTCCTTATCGCAATATATACTTTGTACTCCTTAAAGAGCCTGTAGCAAGCTAAATACGCTCGGAATAATAATCACTTAGTACGTGTAAACTCTTACATAATGACGGTAGGCCACATTTACATAATTTACTTAATACACCTGCATTTGCCGAAGTGTTACTATATACTTGTAATCTACGGTATTCGATTATTGTATGTACTCAAATGCTGGAGAAACATAATAAAATCATTTATGTAAGTTGCAGACTCAAACGATGGATTCTAGCTGAACTGTATCATTTTTTTACACAAAGAATCGACGATTTAGTTAATTTACACATCTATCAACAGGTCAAAAAAGTACACTGAAAAAAGCTTATTGATACTAAATCAATTTTACTTTATTTAAGTAAATTTCAGTTGATTCAAGTAAATATTACTTTAAATTAAGTAAATGTTACTTGAA
>JAXIUT010000048.1:17208467-17220972 GCA_035586675.1 Eurytoma californica | reverse complement strand
TGCATAGAAATAAATATATACAGTGCACTTCTAACATCCTACGTTTGAATCAGTGACTTTAATATTATTCAAGTACATGTTACTATATTTTTTTGAGTTTTCAATCAACTGAAATAATTTATCTTAGATAATGTTATTATATACGGATGAAATTTGAAGTAAAAATTACATTTAAATTACTATGACGGGGATTACGATATGTAGGCTTTGCTTACAAACGATATTTTTAATAACAATAAAACAAAATTTTATCTTTGAAAGCCTCAATAAATTTTGCTGAGAAGTCATAGTATTCTTTTCTTTATTTGGAAACTTGTCATCAATCGCAACCTTTAGATAAATTCTGCATTATTTGTTTTGAAAAATTGATAGATTTGTTGTACCTCGGTATATATTGTAATAAAAGAGTAAAAACTAATATTACACTGTAAAATAGTCTGATTAAAAAAAAAAAAATACTATAAATTATGAAACGTATTGTGGGAATGTAAAAGCCACCCCAGTCTTCAGTAAATTAGTGAAGACAATTAATAATAACTTTGAGTAAATTCTGTTTTAAATCTTTTCGTGTGTACCTTCTACATAAGAAAATGTGAATAGTAATATATTATAAATGTAAAGTTCCACGTAGAATAAATTGAACACAAAATATATCACTATTCACATTTTCCTTCACCTCTAAATCTGAATCAGTGAAATTTGATGAATATAGAGATACATTGGTTAAAAGTTTTCCACTAATTCAATTAATGGAATGTGGCTATTCACATAAAATTAGTGAAATCACAGAAATTTCACTAATTTAGATTTGTAGGGCACCCTGGTAAAAATGCTTATCAGAGGTTGAGCAGCCGTTGGTCAATGTGACGTTTTTAGCCGATTTTTTGGCCAACCGTTGGTCAAAAGGACAAAAATTCTACCAGGGCACGTTTTTGGAATAATATAGAATTGAAAATCACATATTAATTCATCTATTGCAAAAATTCGATTATTTTTCAATCAGCATTTGTTTAACTACCTAACAGACAGCAGACCTCAACCACCGAAAATAAGCGACAACCGGCGGGTGCGAGGTTTGCGCTAAAAATTTTCGAGTCGCGCGTCGTCCTCTCTTGGCTCATTATTTCGCGGGTGGCGTCGCCTCGTTACTCGGTACCCGTCGGCGCTATCGCCGTCGCCTCCGTGAATTAGCTAAAACCTCACCGGCATAATTCTCATGCGAGGAGGACGCGCAGACGCGGCGCCTGTGCACGGCTCCCGAATCGCGCGCCGTGCGTCGCGAATGCTAACGAGCCGCTTTGTCGCCCCCCCTCCTCCCTGCCCTCTCCTCCCTTTTACTTCGCACTTATCGCCTTTGACGGGAAAAAAACCTTCTCGAATCTTTTTCTCTCTTTTTGTCCTCGAAAGGCGAGATGGAAGTGGGCTTTAAATGCCTGTTTCCGTATAAGTCGGGGGTTCGTGCTTTTTTTTATTTTTTCTTTTTTATAATTTTAAGGTTGTTCTGGTGTAGTTAGGAGGTTCTGCGACGGATAGTTACACGAAGGATTAGTTACAATGCGATTTGTAAAAACATTATTTCGAATAAACTAAGAAATAATACTTAATAAAAATAAAGACAATTAGTTTGTTTTGAAGCATTTGAAATATAGATATACCTATTCTCTGTGTATAGGAATATATCAGAACTGTTCTAATTACCAATTCGTTTTTGAGCTAATCACCCATGGATCACCAACTTTGTTTCTCCGTAATTGAATTCTAGTGAAATCTGGTCTCATAAACATGTATTAGTATATATAGAATTTCTTATCATTGTTAATTTTTAAGAAAATAAATGTCTAATTTGGTAATGAAAATATCCTTTTGAAAATGGAATCAGATTATGCTATGGCAGAAATCGTTAATTCGTAGGCTACGTAAATTAGTTTTGGCCAGTTGTTGACCAAAAACTACCCACTTTTCATATCGATGCTCAACGGAGCAATTAATGGCCAGTTTATGACTACGACTAGTTGGTAATCAGTTAGTCCAATAAGGATTGCTGATTAGAACTTTGATTCTGGTTCAGAAAAAATTATTTTCGAATAGTATGGAGATATAGATAGATAATTGATAAACAATTCATTTAATGAACAAGTAAATGACAACAATTTTAAGTTCGAAAAACCTCAATTGGTGAAATTTTATTAAAATTTAATCGAAACTTTTTACTAATTACCTGTACTAATTTACCTAATAGTACTTTTTCTAATTCTCCTATACAGAATAAAATTCAATATAAAAAGTTTAATGAATTCACCATCCATTCATTTAACTGTCGTCTTACGCGACTTAAAGAATGTGCAGATGCAAGATATGATTAATTTAACTTTAGATGTTAATGGTGCCGTTCTGCATAATGAAACTCGTGTTAACCCCCGAGATTTGTAACAACAAACAGGTGTTTGTCGGAATCGCTATCGCGGAAGATAATTGGGCGCTAAGCGAAGAATGAACGCGGTATAATTTAAAAATTTGCCTTGCGCAACATGGCGACCGGCGCAGATTATCTCAAAAAGTTGCACGCGACACATTGATTAATTGCACGCGGGCTCGAGGTTTGTGTCAATAACCCGCGGCTTGCCTAGCTGTCAGTGCCGCGATCCTCCGCCCAAGGTTGCCAACACAAATAGTGACTGCCCGAAGTGAAGTGAAGCGAAGTCCCCGAAAAATTTCCTCAGACGATTTGCGAGACGCGATCAAACACCGCGACCACCTGCGCGTCTTATCGAGGCGAGGAGGAGTACGCGTGTGTGTTTGTGTGTGTGGGTGGGTGGCTGTGTGTGTGCCGAAAATTCGGAGCCTCGCGTCGAATGTTAATTGCGCTCCGCTAATATTATACGCCGTCAATGAGCCGGAAACGTATATCTTATCAGTGCTATTTTTTCTGAGACTGGTTTTTTCTCGTACACTTGCGTATAGAAGTTTGCTTAAATAAAAGTCTTTTTTTCATAAAATAACTTAAGACGTTAGAGAATAAGATTAATCAACGGATTCATCTGCCCAAGTTGTGTATATATATATATATATATATAAAGAAAAGACGAGAAGCATAGTGAGACACGCGTCTGTAATACATTCGCTTTAACGGGATGTAAAACCCTCTTGTAGGAATCTGCATTATCGGCATAAGCATTTTATTTATTATTAAAAATGAAAGTCATTTTTCAATATTCGGCCAACATACTGCCCTCCGCATTTGTGTAAGGAACCTGTAAAAATTTTTCCTGAAGCCATTTGTAAACGTAATTGGCTGAAATTTTTTTTAACAGCTTCCTTACACAATTGCGGAGGGCAGTACGTTGGCCGAATTTTGAAAAATGGTTACAATTTTTAAATAATAAATAAAATGTTCATGCTGGTAATGCAAATTCCTATGGTAGGGTTTCACATCCCCTTAAATCAAACTTTGTTTTGTCACGAAAGAGTAGAAGGCACTTTTCGATCTTACTGATACCGATAAGTATACGGCAGCCACAGGTTTGCCCGATAAATCACGAGGAGCAAAGCGCGGCGGAAGAAGTATATTTGGAAAGCGGCCTCGCGATAAACTCTCTTCATTCAGGAGATAATTTTGTTTACATCCTTTTAACCGCGTCGGAAGGCCGGACGAAGAAGAAGTCTTCGCGAAATAGCGAGGAGGGTGGGTGTGCCGATTTTTTGAGTAACGTTCAAATTATTTCTCACACATAGCTTTATCTCAATTTTCCGAGATAACCTTGGAGTATGACGCAATCCTTCTTATTCATTCTCGCATTTTCCACTGTACGTGATATGACCGACTGTTATCAGGAATTATTGTTTCTAAAAGTTTCTATTGGAAAAAATGTGCAGTAAATTATTGTGGGATTTAAACTTTTTATAATATTCTCCAGCTCTAAAGTGAAATTAGTGCAAAACTATTAAAATGAATGGAAACGTTTTCAATAATTGTAGTGGTTTTTCGCTAATGCAACTTTATATAGGCTAATTTGATTTTTGCGTAAGTGGAGTGTGTTAGGCAGTCATTTTCAAATAAAAATCTTGAAAAAATTTCGTTTCAATCTGCAGAAAAGAGGTATTCATCTTTGATTTAGCCAATCAGAACACGGTTATGTTCCACAAAAAACGCACACCACCAGCGCGACTTTTTAAACATTCGAATTTTTCACTTATACAGCATGTACCACCGCGCTCTTAACGTAGGCTTCACTCTTTTGTGCAGGTAGGTATATACGTGCGCACTCGTTAATGTTTTTCGCATTTTCCACACTCGGCCACTGCTCTCCTTTTTCGGGCGCGCGCCATTTTGTCCTGGAGAGAGCAAGTAATTAGAAGACCGAGCGGTTCAAAGGGAACCTTTTTTTCTATATCGAGTGTGGTTACTCGCGAAAGGGATTTTTCACGTTCAATTAGCGAGGCCCGGGATAGCTTTTGATATAGGAACCAATATTTATTTTGATTACGTGCGCCATTAAAAAATTGGTAAAGTTTTTAGAGATTCGTGTAGGTGCGGGACTCTTACGTGCATTTTTTTTAGTAAAATAGCGCTATTTTAAATAATGTGTAATCTGAAAATCTTGTCATGTCCTATATAATGTACTCTAGGATACAAGATTTTTAACTTAATTGTGCCATTCTCTAAACTGGCTGTATAATTGGCTAAATAAAAATAAAAGAAAGTGTTAATTTATTTATTTTTTTTATTTTTTCTTTTAGTAAAAGAAAAAGGCAATAAAATGCAAGAATTAAGCTAAATATAAATTTATTCTAACTTTATCTTGACGATTTTCTAAACTAACATTAATACTGGGTGTTCGTTTAAAGAACATTTTTCTTCGGACGATTCGTCGTCCCGAGTTTCACGGATAATTAGCCGAAATGGCGGACTCCTTACGGTGACGATCGAGCGCCGCGCGGCGACGCGCCATTGATCCTGGCGACTTGCCAATCGCCCCCGCAATATTTGCCGCGACGTATGTTGCCATTTCGCTCGCCTATCGATCATTCCGGCGACGTGCTCTTTCACCAAAAAGATGCGAAGGCCCCTTTCCCCGCAAAATACAAGCAGCATTGAAAAAGCAATTCACTACCGTCACGCGTGCCGTGTTACAACTGTTGTAATTTCCTAATGTAAGATCACTATGCTTTCTTCTGAACGTTCGAATTATTAAATGATTATTAAACACAGAACTTCATTCTAAGAAAAATATATGGCTTTTATGTTCAACTTATTGGAATCAGTAATCTATTGATTTGCATCTATAAATGTTCATAATTGTAGACTATAATCTATAATTGCACAATTTAATGATCTAAATGATTATCGAGCATAAAACAAATTTCCATTTTGAAATCGATAAATATCCCCAGATTAGGATCAATAAATTATTCACATCCGCAGATTTTCATGCTGAAAGTACTAAATGATTCTAAAGCATAAATCTTCACAATTAAATCAGTTAGTGATTCTCATCCATAAATCTTCATACTGGTTGTTGAATTTGCTAAATGATTCTTATGTATCCATCTACACTTTTGACGTCTTCTGCCTACGTACAGCTTAATGCTGAGGTCAATAAATAGTTATTAGATAGTATATACAGATTTCCACACTGAAATCAGTAAATGATTTTCACGCTTCAATTTCTAAATGATCCCCTACAGCCATGCATTACCACTCTGAAATCAGTTTACGATTCTCAATATCTCAATTAAGGACAACGCCAACAACATATGATAGTTCTCAGATCAGTAAATAATTCTCATCCACAGATTACTCTAAATGATTCTCTGATATAAATTTCCATTCTGAAATCACTGTATGATTCTCATTTAAAACGCTGAAAACAATAATGGTTCTTATGCACAGATCGTCCACGCAGATACCAAAAAACGATTCTCATACGCAGATCTCCCCACTGAAATGAGCAAACGATTCTCATGCCCAAATCTCCACGCTAGAATCAGTAAATGAAATATTATATTCATCCCACTCGATAAGGAGAAAAAATCAAACGCCGAGATGAGCGCACAAACCACACGAGGCGCCGATAGGATCTAATCGTTCAAATCCAATAAACTCGTATAGGCCGCCCGGTCAACGGTCGGTCCCCAATCTCCGGCTAATCAGCGCGGCCTCGTCCTCAAGGGGGTAATTACCCCGGCCGCCGCGTCTAGGTGGGCGATGAGCCTCGTCCCACCTAGTCCCCCGGCGCGCACGGCCCCCCGATCCCCCAGCGACGCTTTTTTTTCGACCCGTCGTGCGAGCACCTGGCGGGCGCGCCTCGCGATTCGGGGAGGGGGGAGCCGCAACCCTCCCTGTTTTTTTTCCGTCTCTCATCCCGGCCGAAGTGTTACTCTCGTCTTTATCGCGCGAAGCTGACGTTTATGAGGACAAACGGCCGGGTATCTCTCCAATTTCTTAATAGACACGCGCGCGCCGCGCCCGATTTCGGATGCGGAAAACCAGAAACGCCGTTAAAATCAGTCCACCGGGCATTGTGCCCGCGGTGTGTTTAATTAGTCGCGCCGCACGTGACTGACGCGCTCGGGGGGGATATTATTTATCTCTCGTTTAGGTGGCTAAACGATGCGCTTCCTACGGCGAGGTTTTAGTGGCCGTAAGTATATACCGGATCTTAAAACTTTTTATCGCGCGAAGTCCTTTTTATGGGCTAGGCGCGCATCGTGTGCGAGCGACCACTGCCCCGTGCGATATTATATACATAATAAAACTTGGTCTCGCCTTATTAATATTTTCTTCTTCGCTCTATTGTAGTGATGCTGAGACTCTTTATTCGTTCTTTTGTGCGTTAACGCTGTGAGAGAAATCTGTGGCTTCCCGACATAAAGACTTAAGTTCTCTTTTTGTTTCGCACGTACACATAATGTTCTTGAAAAAATCGCGTTTTAACGTTTTTAATCCTGGCTAATTAGGATACAGTTGCGTGCATTGTTAAAAAATTTGCGTTTTTTATTGTTCGATATGGAATTGCATAAAAATTTAAAAAAAAATGGTTTTAACGCACTCTAAACTTGTGTTTTCTTATACGCTAAGAATATAATTAATTTAATAAAGAAGATACTCTTTGTGCAGTTTAATACTTAAGGCAAAATTGTTTGCACAAAAATTATGTCCAATTTCTGCTCGTTCCATTATAAGCGCAAAAATTGTATTTAAAAATGAACGTACAGGGTGAATATATAAGATATATTTGGTCTAGTTTTATACGTAATCCTTGATAATCGAAAAAATAATGTAGTAGCAATCATGAAATTCTTATTTTGATAAATTTAATAATTTTTATGGTTCATAAATTATCGATAGGTATAGTAGATAAGTTTTTATTGCAAGTGTAGTAATTACAAATTCAAATTTAAGAATAAAAATAAAGTATGCGTAAAGCGAGGACAAAGAGATTAGTATCTGAAAAAATATATATGTAATGTACGTCTCTGACGTACAAATATTTAAACAATCCATTTTCATTTTAAAACCATCGATTTTTACAAACAATTAATAAAAAGCAGTATCAATTGATTAAAACATCCAATGCAATCTCTATCAACTCGAATAAAAAACTTAAAAGTAAACTAGAAATACTCTTAAAATTAATTTTAAAACGGGAAAAAAGTGACATTTCTAATTTTCGCGACGGTGAAAAAGGCCGGTCTCCCGCGCTCACCGGAGGCGTCTTGCACCGTGCCCGGCGATGGCGAGCGCGAGCCGCTTGCAAAATATGTGGAGCGCGAAAAAAGGTATCGCTGACAGGCACTAACGAGAATCGAATTTTCACGGGGAGCAGTCGCGCGATCGTTCGCGGATAAAGAGGGTTAAAAAGAAAAAAAAAGAGGTCCTTTTTACGGTCCGGGGGCCTCCGTGGGGGCCCCACGGCCGGCCGCGCATTATCGCCGCGCGCGCGAGACCGATACGGGTTAAAGTGCCTAGCGCGACTTTTTTTGCGAGAGAGAGAGAGAGAGAGAGAGAGAGAGAGAGGGAGACGCTGGAAACTCGAGAACGGGGCTGATTTATGCGCCTCGTTACGAACACGGGTAGCTCCGAGGCGGTTAGAATTAGCGACGCGCCGCCACGGAGGTGCGCCCGGGATGACTCCGAGACTGGGAAGCATCCCGGAGACTTTCTTACGCTTGAATATCCCTATGGCGGAAAACGGCTTTTTACTTTCAAATGCGCTGAAAAATGTTTTGCGCCACATAAAGCGTTGCTTTTTAATGATTTAATTTCTTATAGAATTACGATGATAAAAAGGTGACTAGTCAGCGAATGAAATTTTTGTTATTTTATTTTCTGCATACCTGGTGACTCGTGACTATTTTTTAAGTATTTTTTAATCTACTTTTAGCTCGTTTTATGATTAAAAAGGGACCAATTCACGAAATGTTATCGAAAACGTTTCACAACGCTTCCAAATGGTGATTTTTTAATAGGGTGTGAAATATGACATTATTATTTATTATTATTATTATTTATTATGCATATTACACTTCTTGGTCGTATATGATTTTGAAATTTCTAAATATTTAAATAGGCATGCAATAAATCTCTTTAACTCTATAAGCAGCAAGAAAGTTTTAGCAATTATATAATATGAAAATATTGCAAACAAATAGAATTCATTGTAATATTATAAGAACGTATATTATTTAAATTTAAGTTTGAATGTTCATTAATTTCTAAGAATGTTATTGTACGCAAGTTTAGTCAGTTATTTCAAGAGAACTAATAAGGATTAGCTTCTTGAAATTAGAAAATATTTTTTTTTTTCAATGTAATAATAAGCCATTACTTATGCACTTAATATTTATTTAAAGATGCAAAATACTAAAAAAAAAATATTCACATAACTTTTAAAGCAAATTTATACAAGCCTGTAAAATTTGCAAAAAGTATTGAAATTTGCATGAAAATTAACATTGTAAATGAGTACAAAATTAAATTTTTACAATTTTTCCAAAAAAATTAATAAACGAAAAAATTGTTCTCCTTTAACCTAGCTTATATATCTTTATAAACAATAATAATTTAAGTACGTTTTTAAATTTCGTTTTATCAAGAAATTACACAGACATTTATGAAAAATCATAAGTATGCAAATTATCCTCTCCCGCTCGAAACAATCTACATATTTTTAATAGAATATTCATTGCCGACTAAACCGTCGCTCAGGTCGCGTTTCCGGACCGATCGCAAATGTCATCCCGATAACGAGCGGGAGGAGGCGACATTACGCGAGGCGAGACGGGGCCATTGACGAAAAAAAAGGAGGAAAAGAAGAAGCAGAGGAGCCTCGCCGAGGCGGGGACCAGGGGAGGGAGGAGGCAAGAAAGAGAGAAGCGAGAGACGAGCGCGTCGCCGCCGCGTGGACTGGTCGGACTAGCTTCGGGGTCAGTTTATCGCAAACAAATGGGTTACGCTTGTTCGGCGCCGTATTTCACCGGAATTTATTGTTTATTATTCGGGCGCTCACGGCCCCGGGGATGATATAGGGCCGTGTTTGCCCGGAGTAGCGTTAATGTCGTTAATAGCCCCCACACCGGTCCGACTACCATCCTCGCCTCCTCCTGCGGCTTGTACGCGCGGGACATCTTGCCTCCTCTTTTATTTCTTTTTCATTTGGCTTTTTCTTTCTGTCTCGATGCGCCGTTTACGCTTGGCGACCGAATGCAACTTTGCCATCGGCTGTCTTCTCTAATTGGAATTGGGCGATCGGTAGAAATATTATTCGAGTGCTACACTCGAGTAAACAGTGAGCCAGCCGAACTAAAAGTGGCTCAATTTTTTCTGAACTAACTAAAATGATTTTTCATATTTTCGATTCATGAGAGAAGCTACAGTTGATTCAATCGGCAAGAAACCATTTTCAATTTCGATCGATTTCTTTGCGTAAAAAGAAGATCTCATTATTATTCGTTCGAATTTAATAAAGGCGCGGGGGTTTCTACTCGATTTTTTAAGTATCGATTATTGTATGGATAGTTTTAACAAGTCGATCAATGGTCAAATATTCGACGTTCTTTCTGCTGCTTGATTTTCTAACCGCAGGTTAACAGTAAAACACTAAAACATCCAAATGAAGTGCATTGTGGATAAAAAAAATCGGACGAATGCAAAAATTGAATTGTTTATAATAATTGATATGTTTATAACGATATATAATTGCAATAAATAGACTCTGAAAAAATGAATAAGAATCGATTCTTTGATTCTTCGACTCTTATAAGATGATCGATTCTGTATAAGTATACTTTTCAGTAATTGATTTTCTGTTCAAAAAAGGATTGATCCTTCGATACTTTTATCAAATCATTGATTTTGAAACATCTTGATATACTTTTTAGGAATCGATTTTCTGTTTGAATAAAAATCGATTCTTAAGTGTCGATACATATTTAGGAATCAATTCTTCTATTCTTCAATAATTGTACGTAATGATCAATTCATATAGATACTTTTAGAATGTACTAGATACTTTTTAAGACTCGATTTTCTGGAATCGATACTTTTTGACAGATTCGCCCTTCACTAATCAATTTTCTCGAGTAAGAAAAAGCTGCTATTAATATTCCGTTCGGCAAGAAACCGACGAACGTCGATTTTCTCGGGTAAAAAGGCGAAGCCACGATCGACGTCGCGAAAATAGCCGGTTGCGGAATAATTCGCCGCCAAGATTCAGCGCTAATAACTCGGATTTTTTTTCCGCGATCGTGTTTTATGGATTTACCGTGTTGCGCGGGGAGCCGTGCGCTTGTCGGTTTTGATCGACAAGGCATAAAATTTTCAACGCGGCCGCCGATGCATAAAGAAAAGCGGGGATCGTAAGATGTGTCGATAGGTAATGCCAGCGAGGGTACGAGCGTGTATATATATATATAGCGCGCGCGGCGCAAGTTTAATTAGACGTCAGTCCTGCATCAAGGCCTTAGTTGTGCCCGCTTAGATATTGCACCTCCGTCATTTGCATCGCAATAATCGAGCGCGCAAATAAAATTACGCAGGCGCGCACCTCCCGATTCGATTAAAAATTATAATTTTAGATGTCGATGTAATAACATTTTTATGATTAATTCGTTTTTAATGAAATGCGTTCGATTAACGGCTTTTGAAAAATTACGCGATGTTTTTTCAGAACGAGAAAGTCGTTATTTTTTAAACGCTTTTATAGGACTGTTTTATACCACACGGTATAGAAAAGTTGAATAATTAGATTTAGGTACAGCAGTTATACCTGTGAATAGCTAAGCTATTCTCGTACGATGGAAACCTTGGTAAAATCTTGAGTATACTGCGAAAAAATCCATTGAATTGTTAGAGGGAAAAACTGAGTAATGTATTATAGGTACGTAGTTGGGTATATCAATCGGTGCGGCTTCTATATCATGACCACATCTTCAATTTTTCGCTTTTAAATGAATTTGGATTAAAATTTGAATTACAAATAATTCAAGTAATTAAATCTAAGTTAAATAACTTACAGTAAAAGTATTTCCTATTTAATAATGAACCGGTTTTTGGAATTATTATCATATTAGTTTGATTTTTGGGCTACTGATTTATATTTCATGTAATAAATAGCATCAATTTTCTGCAATCAGCAAACATTTTATATGAATATGAAAAACGATCAGTAATTGATCACATATAATATAATAAACTATTTCACACCCTAATGATGAGCATAGAAAATCATTTTTAAAACATATTTTAAATTTTAAATCATGCCGTTGTAATATCGTTATGTATTTTTTTAAAAACTAGATATTAAAAAAAATACCAATTTGTTTATAGCTTGAATCTTTTTATATATACCTAACTATAGTTTATTAGTATATAGAAGGGCTCTGCGCACATAAGGGCTTAGTTTATTTTTTCGTTATTGCCATTTCTACGATAGAATTAATTTTCTCCATTTTATAAATGAATAGATAAATTTAAGTAACTAAAGCAATAAAATTTCAACATTAATACTGGTATAATGTAATCATACGATTTCTCTCACGAGTATAATATTAAAGCTGAAATTCTTTTTTTCAGTGCATAAACAAGCTGTTTCGTGAAAAATATTTCTTTCTGGTGACAACCGATAATCCGCACACGCAAATCGCTTAATTAAATTAAGCGACTCCGACCCTAGAAGAGCCTTAGAAAAAGGAGCGATTGAGGCTTGGATAAAGCGGGCGCGCGCGGCTCCTGAACTTGACGCTAATGCGTTCTTAATGCGACCAGCTCGTCGCCGGCAAACACAGCGCGGGGACCGGACGCCTTCGCGAGTCGCTATTCGCCGCTTATCCCGCGCGTCGCTCGTGCCCGTGACAGTCGCACCGAGGGAGCCGGCGGTGCAAAGCCGCGACGCCCATTGTACCACCGAAGGCTTAAAAAAAAACCGCGGGAACCGCGCCTTTATCTCTGTTTATTTAGTTTCTCCGTTCGACGTTGATCGACGCGATTCGACGGCTGCGACGCCGG
>JAXIUT010000048.1:17192357-17202611 GCA_035586675.1 Eurytoma californica | reverse complement strand
AATATGAGTTTCTAAGCGAAAAATAGCAATAAAATTTTTTTTACCGACACAAAGCTTTCTCTATGAGAAAGCAAAATTGAAATTGATAATAACCATATTCATTTGTTTAAAATTAGCATCATGTTCCCTACCAATAATTAATATTTAATAAAAAAATAGCAATTTTATTTAAAAAAAATCTGCCTGCTATAATTAATGATAATTCATAAAATGAAAAAAACTAATTGCTTGAATTACCCGCACAACAATTTGACCTATATGAATTAAATGCAAATATCCCGACATCTCGAGGTACCAAAAAGCGTCGCGTATCCATCGAATAATTAATTAGTAGGCGGCGGCGGCGTCGGCAAATAAATTGGGAATAAAATACAGCGCGAGCGTGAATTTGAACGGGCGGAAAGTGGAAAACGGGGTCAGGCTGAATATTTATGCATTTATTATCTAAAGCGACGGAGGCCGCGTCGACGCTTTTCCGGCGAGGCGCGGTGCGCGCCAGCGCGAGCGATCGCTCGTTTCGAAAACGCAAGTAGGTCTCAAGGGTGCACTCCGCGCTCGCCCCCTCGCCCGGCCCACTTTTTCGCACTTTTCTCTCACCTACCCATGCACGGTCGCTTATGTTTTCGCTTCTCTTTTTGTCTCTTCCCTTTTTTTTACTTTTGTCTATTGGTAATTTATTTTTATTAATTAATTATTTTTTATTTATTTATTAATAATTATATGAGCAAATACCCTTATATAGTAACAATAATATTTAGGTGTATAAAGCGAGGTTTATCAATAGTACTCTTATCAATAGATAGCAGTATAAAATATAATAGTGTTTTTGAATTCGCCAATGTTCCACTATACTCTTTTCAGCCTGTTTAGTGGAGTAGAATGAAATATTTCTGTGAGAATCTTTGTTGGAATTTTATTAGAGATTGCATTTACTTTTTAAGGTGGGTTTCTTAAAAATTAAAAATCGATTTTTGTTTTTATACATCAAAGTATAGTATGGAATCTTTCCATTACTTATTCAACAATATAGTAAATGGAATAAAATGCCCTTCGCCTGAATTTAATTAGACAAAACTGTATGCACAAGGAATATATTGAAAACTATAATAATTTTGTGTTTTCCAATGATAACCTTACAGTTTTTCAAAATAATATTCCTCGCGCATAACGATTGATTTCACACCAAGTGCAGTCCACTCCACTTATTGTGTATAATAAAAATTGATATTATTTTTTCATTCCATACTAAAGTTTCAGTAAGGAAAGCAAAAAACAAGCTTCTGCCGATTTCCTTTGAAAATTTACGAGACCCTCCCCTTGAACTATTTATTTGGATGTACGTAAACATTATGCACTTAAAGAGTTCTTTTTGAAAACCGTAATAATTACGAGAAAAATTTAGATATAAGGATCGGTTAATGCTACCTAGAAATGATTACAGAAAAAGCACTGTAATTTTATCCAAAATCACCATGATTTTTTCCAGATTTACAGCATCTTTTGGAAAATGACCTCAATTTTTACCAGTTATATACAAGATATGCCTTTCTTCTCAAATGTTTGACAATATAATCCTTACGAAATTTTTACAAGAAAATTATCCATCTCATTTTAACATGCGATAACTAAATTTTAAAAAATTACGAGTAAAAAAACATACTACAGTTAAGAAAAAAAAGCGAACACTTGACAATTAGGAGCGTACAGTACTCGAGGCACAGCTGGTACCGGCAAAAAAAAAGTCCCGGCGAACCTCGAACCCGCGCCCTCGAGAGCCCCAGCGCCGCAGTAAGCTCGCCTCGCGACTCGCTCGCTCTTCCGGGGCAGCGAAGCGTTAATTAGTAGCGCAGAGCCGGGCTACGCTCGTTACAAGTGCTCGCGCATCGTGAGTCCCTCGCGCGCGCGCGCGCGCGACGATAATTAATTGGATGCGCGGCTAATCGCTACACGGCTTATTCACTCGGAAGCTCACGAGCTCCTCCCCCCCGCGTTATATACCAATTGAGCGGCGCTTTTCCGCGACAAAAGCGGACCTTTCTCTCTCTTTAAACTTTTTTTTTTTAATTGAAGAGCAAGCAGAAGGCTGCGAGGAAAAATTATGTCACTTCGGGACGGGTAATAATTGAACGCTACGACGGAGTGACTCGAGTGCCTTTTCCCGGTGATTTATCTCGATTTGCGTGTTGTGAGGCGGGGGAGGCGAGGCTCTCTTGATCAAGCGTATTGGGATGTTTATTGTGACGCCGGGCTGCGGAGATTCGCAGCGCTTTAATTTTGTTCCTACACTTCCAACGAGACTAATGTGAAAAATAAAATTTTTTCCTGGAACTTTTCGAGGACTTCGAGTGCGCATGAAAAATACTCGTGAATTTTCATGCGAGCTTTCTTGTAACAGCGAGCTTTCACTGCCATTTCAACGCTTTCAATTAGAAGCGAATTACGTCATTTTTTTCAAACTTCGCGCGCAACAGCAATCGACGAAAACTCAAAATAGGGTAAACCCACAAGACGAAAAAAATTCTATGCTTTAAAAGTTCTAACTAATTGATCTGGTTGGAAAAATTACAACAGTTTCTTGCAAATGTTACTACAATTTTTTTTAATTTAATAGAAATGTAACAAATTTTACTACAGTTCTAGTACGTTTTACGAGAAACTATTACAATTTTTTCAACAACGAAAGTTTAATTTAGTAAAATTAGACTATTACAATATTTAGTAGAACCTTTTTCTCCTCGTATCAACAGATGAATTGCACACAACGAAACATAGAAGGTGTTTTTAAAATATTATACCAGAAAAAAACTAATTTTTAGATCTTATTTTCTATTTTGATTATACGATTATGAAATAAATTAGACTTTCTTACAGTTTTTGTTTCACCACATAAATTTTAAGATTAACAATTAATTTGAATCATCAAACTCACATTCTCTAGTTTTGAAACAATTTGCGTCTGCTTCGATAATCATTTTATGAAAAAAATTGAATTAATAAAACGAAATATTTTAATTATCGGTATATAAGTTATACAAGTAAAGTATAACCTTATAATCGTCTATCCATTGGATAGTTCACCATACACGTGTTTTCGGAGTCCCTTGCATCGTCGCGAAGCGACACTTCGAGGCAGAGGATCGAAAAACACGGAGGAAACAGCGTCGAAGTGAAAAAAAAGGAAGGAAAGCGAAAGACGCGAGAAATAGAGAAAAGGGGTACTTCCCCGGGCTTAAGTGCGCGCACAGCCGAAGCCAAATCGCTCGAGAGAGAGAGAGGGACCCGCGCGAGCGTAGGCGGCTGGCGAGGAGCCAATTGCAAAATGCAAATAGCGAAAAAGGGACGTCGGCGGAGAGTCGTCTCCCGCGGCCCGTCAGGAAAGTCCTTCCGCGCCTGTTTGCATTTAATTTATGACGTTGCATAATTAGCCGGACGATAGCGAGCGAAACTTCACTTTCGAGCCCGCGCGCGCGCGCCTGTTTACACTGGCGACGGCGATTTGCTCACTTCTGCCGGCGGTTTTCCGTTAAGAGAGCGATTCGATGAATAATGGATGAAAGTCGACTTTTTCTCTCCTCTCTCTCTCTCTCTTCCTCGGCGACGCACCTTCGACGGTCGTCTATGATTCCGATGTTTGTCGACGTTGTCGGGGGACTCACTTTTGTTTTCTGCACTGGCGTGACTGGTTTATTTTTTAGTTGACTTATTTACAGATACTCCGGTGCTACTTTATTCAGCATTCAGGTGTCCATTTTTTAAAATTCGTAAAAATAAAAAGTAAATAAATAATATTCAGGAAGAGTGAATTACGAGTTTTTTTTATAGTTTTATGTCGTTAAATAAATTGCAGAACTATTCAAAGTTGAATTGGTGAGAAACCACTCCAATTAGTGCCTAAATCAGTGGAAAATCACTAAAAATTAGAGATATAGATACATTCAGACTTATTTTGTAATTAGTAAAAAAACGAAGAAGAATTGTATACTTACATTTTGTAATACATACCGTATACTGAGAAAAATCATTATTCAAAATTTATATTCCATAATTTACCGTGTATAAGGCATATTATAATATGCAGTAAATTTAAAAAATAAATAATGGTATTTCTTTTGCTCTTTATAAATTTAGATTTCATTATTTAGTTAAAATTTTAATATCCAGTATTACCTTTACTATTATTTTATTATCAGATACTATAAACTTTAGTTATAGCCGTTTTATACCATATTGTAGTACTTTTATGGTTATAATCAGCACATTTTTTTTTCCGTGTAACTCGTGAAAAAAAATGCACTATTTAATAATTATTGAAGCAATTAACACTACAATTTTAGTGATTTTGCATTAATTCCGCCTTAGAGGGTAATAACAGAGTATTTAACTATTTCCAGATTCCATTTTTTGTTGTTAATTGCTCAATAAATATGCATAATAAATTGTTACGTATAATTCTTAGAATCGGATACTGTAAAATGTTGAAAAAGGAAAAAGATTAAAAAGTGATAAAGCATTAAAAAAATTATTAACTACCTTTATTTTACGATATAGGTTTTGGTTGAATAACAAATTGAATCGATAAAATTTTACTTAATTTAATGCAAACAAAAATAATAATTGTACCGATCAAAAGAATCTCCAAAATATTTGCGTGAAAAGAAACGAATGTAACAAAAATTTTTAGAAAAAATTTTTGTTTGATTAATTTCTTCAAACAATTTCTAATTTTGACGTTTTTGCTGTTTTACTACTTATTACACAATCGACAATATTTACACCTAAGCCTTAAAAGAAACCACATTACAGCTATTTTTCTAATATCTCTTCATTCATTTCATGTAGAACATCCTAACCGTGACGGAGCCACCTCAAATTTAAAATTGTTATGCAAAACATAAAATACGATTTTGTTAAGCTGAAACGCGCAGCGCAAGTCGAAGACAAAAAAAAAACGCAGAAAAATTAAAATTACGCAACGCGGGGAACACCCCGGCGGCCGCGCCGTAAAACGCAAAGACCGGCCGAGCCGTCGAAGGAGTACGGGGCGAGGGGGGAGACGGGGGAGGGGGCTGATTTTTAATTAAAACGACAAAACGCTGATTTACCGATTTAAGCCGCATTATTACCGCGGCGCGTCGCTCGCGCGGCCGGCAGACAGGAGAGAGGCGTGTTGCGCCGCAGACACCGGCTGACTAATTGGGTACGCGCTAACGATCGCCCGGTAAAACAATGGCCGGCCCATAAATCCTCCCTGGCCCCGGCGCTTCGTTATTATACGCGCGGCCAGGTATATGAAGCGCTCGCGCCGGCTAATAGCGCCGCCGCGTGTGCGTGCGTCTTCGACGTCCCGACGCGTGGACTTCGCCTATCTACGATCTCCGGCCTCCCCCCCTCCTTGTTTTCTGCTCGCTTTGCGGTGAAAGTCCTTCATTTACCTTTTCAAATTTGCGAAGTTTTTCGGTATATTTTAGTTTTAAAAACTATGTTTTTCTCTTGTTTGAATTTTTTCGTGTATACTCTTTTAATAATATTCAGAAAAATAATCCAATTATCAACCAATTCTTTCTACTTCCGAAGGGTAGTTCCTTTAAATTTAGATTCTCTCTGACATTCAATACACACTTAATTTATTGGAATAAATGTCATTTCAATAAATTTTCAATTTTTATGTTTATTGATATCAACTGATTAATTGTGCGAAGAAAAAAATCTTCAAAGAAAATTACAATAGTTAATTTCGATGTTCTCACAAATTGACATTGCAAAAGAACTGATAATAGTGTCGTTTAAAAATTACCAAAATTTTAACTAATTTTATTATGAAGAATTTAGTAAATTTTCAATATTCCTTATACGTAGTACTAGCTTGCGAGAACATTAAACTTGACAAGTGCAGTTTTTAGTAGAACTTTTTCCTTTGTCTAATTTTTAAGAAATGACTGCGATATCAACAAAATATTGCATAGATTTAAAACGGTTGTGATTTTCCTGATTGCATTTTATACCTTATTATTTATATAAGATTATCAACAAGTAATATTACATTTTTTAAATAATACAATTAAGAATAAATATAAATATACTATATTTATTCAATTCTCTTTCAAAACATTAAACTAAATGACATTATATGATGCATTTTCATTTTTTTATTAAAAAGATTAAAAATTAAATCAGAACGACGTGTATTAACAAAATGTTTTAATATACGCACATTAGAACAGATAGAAAATTCGTTGATTTAAATTATAATATGAAATCCATATCAAAACTTTTTGAATTTTGGCGCCATTCAACCTGGTATTTGCTCATTAACTAATCAAGTCGCTTCTTTAAATGATTCACAACATTCTATCATCGTTTTTTTAAGAGAGGATTTTTTTCCACAATTTATGTGTTAACGGAAAAAGTAATTAGACTGGTGACTATTATAACAACGTGATTTATCAGATGGAGCGAGCGGCTAAGTAGGAATAATTGAGTTAGCTAAGAAGCAATAATCGGGCCGAGATTTAAAGATATCGCGGAGCGCCCCTTTTTGCCTATTAACGTATTTGTTGTGCGCCCGGCCTCGAGGCTCTCCGCACGTCTTTATCGCGTAATTATAGGCTCTCGCGGCGCGCGAGCGGCTTGTAATTTCTGATCGCGGCGCACGGAGTTTTGCGATTATTCCCTAATGGATTTGAATAATTGACGCAAACACTCCCCCGTAATTGTTCCCCGAGTCTGCTCATTGTTTCTGTCGCATTAATTAGTACGCTGGAGTTATGTTACGGTTTATTCGGCGGAGATGATTTACAACTGGCATCCTCGTTGCATACTCGCCGGATGCATCAACACTTGGTGAAACGCAATTTCTAACACTATATTTGTTCACATACAGATATATTGCAATTGGATTATTAAAATGATAATCTTAGCTCTATAACGACTTAATGCAATCATTAAAACATAAAATCTCGAAATCACAAAAAAGAAAGTTAAGCTGTGACGGTATATGTTAAGAAGCCACAAATATCTAATTTGCAGAGAATTTTCACTTATTTTTTAGCTAATCGTATTTGCAACAACAATAAGTTACATTTCCTGCTTTTACTTTTACACAATGTTCAACGCAATTCTTGTCGGCTCTTTAAATTTTTTTCTGTACTTAAAGAAAGCCTTTGTTAATCGTGAAACTGGACTTATTTATGGTAGTTGATAAAAAAAGGTCCGTCTAAGCCTGAAATATTGATCACACAAAAACAGTATTTATGACGGAGGAAGTCAGGTGCCGGTTAACGGGCATACGTAAAACACATGTTGCGCAGCTTTCGCATTGTCTTTGTAGGGTTATAGCATTTTCCTTTCCCAACTCAACACATTTTTTGTATATAATTGTCTACACCCTTCAAAACTGGAGTCTAAAGGTTGAAAGTTGACCAATACATTGCGCCCCCTTTATATTCACTATACAGATTCTTAGTACTAAGTATATAATTTTTTCTATATTCAGGTATTATCTTGAATTTTTTGGAAAGAAATTAATGATGTTCAATCCGAAGTTTGATAAAGAAAAAATGATTTGAACAATCACATCGAACTGAGGTTAAATTATCTATTTGACATCGAATAAACAATATAACCTCAGTTTAATAGAATTGACAACTCATTTCTTCGCTATTATTATTCATAATTTTATTATTCGCATTCGGACAATCTCAAAACACTTAATACATCTGACGGTTAATTCTTAACGGAGCACATGCACCATTCGTTTCTCCGGTGTGTGATTAATTGACGCCTTCGATATTAGACAAGTTATAATTGGTATCATAAATAAAATTTTACAATTATTGGGCGGGGAGTGATATAATTAGATATTTATAGAGAGAATCGTAACCCCCCAGAAGTGTGCCGATGAATACCATTACGGTATCATGAATCCAGCGAAGAGAATAATTCCTGGTCACGGTAGTACTGCCCATTGATATTTTCGTGCATCCCTTAGGGAGGGGATGCAGAATGTAATTGATTAAGGAATAGCGTGCAAATGGATTCAATTTCTCTCGTACACGCGCGCGCGCGCTCTCGCTCGCTATGACCTGAGCGGCAATATTTTAGGCAACCCTGTCAAATTGATCGTGCATCTTAAAATGATAAATGATCCGGCGTTTAATTTGTTTTGCCAAAACAGAGCAAAGATCATTAAGCTTATTGCCATCGATTTTATACCGGCCGATGACTAATATTCCTCGCCATTAATGTTATCTAAGATTTTATCAACTTCATGAGTTGATCATTTATTTATTTATTTAGCAATTAAACATAATTCAAAATATCTTTCTAAATGCAATGTATATAACACGAAACAATATTAAAGTAAGAATATATGTATCTATAGGCAGTATATAAAATTAAAATCCTATATGATTTAATAATTTTTTAAATAAAATGGCACAATACCTTTTTTGGCTAGAGCTAAGAAATCTGGACAAGAATATACCGTGAATGTTTAATTAGATTCTAAGAAGTACAAAAACTAAAATTTTAATTATTAAAAAAATGGTCAAAAACCAAAAGCACAGGGTAACTCTCAGTACCAGTAGAATCTAATTACTATAGTCGCGATATTAGTAAAGCAATTCAGTGTACTTTAATTTGGTACTGCAGAAAAGAATATTTTATGAATACAGTTTTAATACAAAATATAACTATATTTTATAAGATACAGCTTCGGTTAAGTAATAGATTATGTAACCGGTGCAAGAATGAGCTTGCGCGTATTTTACGCAGATACTGTTTATTAATATATCTTGTATAAAATTCGACAAAATAAACGAAATAATCATATATTTCTTAATTCGACTTTATTATTTACGTTATCGATAACTTGTTTTTCACACAAATTACATAAAAATAATTAAAAAAACTTTAAAGCGAATCAAAAAGTGAAATCTACAAGAAACTACATATATATATTATTTCAGTATATAATGAATGTTATTATTGTTTTTACTTCTACTCTCTCAAAATGTGGAAGAGTGAAAAACCGTTTGATTCGGGTGAAAACTGACGCGATCAAACTTAGGTAGGCTCAGTTTTTTCTGAAAAAGAGAAATATTTCACTTGAATAGCGATTTTTCGAATTTTTCATATGAATAGAAATGAATCTCGGAATTTTTTATTAATTTCTACTTTGATTTGACTTTAAGCCATTTTCACTAGTAGTGCACTATCCATTATGCAGAAATATTCTTTGGATCCACTGGAAAAAGCAACTCATCACAAGGGGAAGACCAGCGGCTACTTTTGACCATTTCGCAACTCGACAGTCTCCTAAACAGCTAATAAATGGATTCAATTTCCGTCGGGGAAGTTCGTCCAGAGTACACACGACCATCACGATACCTCGCACCGCATATTAACCGCAAAGCTCGGCCTGCCGTGGGGCAGTGTCACGGGATCCGTCCTCGTCGCTCGGAGGCGCGGCAACGGGGTCACTCCGTCCGCGCGAGCGAGAGAGAGGAAGTGCAGGTGGAGTGTAAGCGAGCCGGCCACTTCGGCGCCCACGCACGGGAAATCCGAGATGGCCCCCGGCTAAGGTCAACGCACTCCCCGGCCGATGCGTTGTTGTGTGCTTTTCCGAGAGCCGACGCGCGGCATCCCTCGGCGCGTGTCCCGCCGGAAACGCCGATGCGTCTCGTTTCGAGTGTCGCGCGCGTCTCACGTGTATCGGTGTGCGCGCGCGCCGCCGCCCGCTCCTATACGTGGAAGATGAGCGCGGCGCGCGTCTTCGGGGAAGCGGCGATCGGAAATGTACCCGGGGGCCACGTGCCGCCGATTCCTTTGCACGGGGCTTCCGCCGCGTAACCCGGGGCCCTTTGTTTCGCCCTGCCGCGGGCGCGTGCCGCGTTTTTCCAGAAACGGAGGAAACAATGGCCGAGGAGCTGTGACGCGCCTGGGGATTAGTTTATTTGCGCCGGACTTTTCTTCGATGCGTTTGCGGTGGGCCGAGGGGTCTTTAAATTCAGCTTTCGAATTTTTTTAAGGGGGGTTTATACCTTACACTTTGGTTATAGAATAACTGACTCCAAAAAAAAATTACAGTGAAAAACAATTTTTTTATAATATGTAATAAAAACATATTAATTTTCTGACAAATTTAGTCTATACAGAAGTCTCTAAACCTCTTTTATAGTAACTTATAGCAATTTTAAAATTTTGGCTTTGGTGACAACTCCAGGTCCAACGGATTCATCAATTTTGATGAGGTTT
>JAXIUT010000048.1:17171438-17189401 GCA_035586675.1 Eurytoma californica | reverse complement strand
TTTTTTTAAGCGATTTTTTTTTCAATAGTTATATGCGTTTAACGTGAGGGATCAAACTTTTTTTTTTCGATAGTAGTAATTTCCTCGCTGTCAGGGCCAACGAAGCGCGGCGCTTCTTCGCGTCGGCCATTTTTCCACCGGCGCAGCGGCCGATCGTAGAAACACGGCACACCTCTCCCCTGATTTGGTTAAGTCGATCGTAAACGAAAATTCCCGGTACGAGTTCAAAGGTGAGGTGCCGCGCGAGCTTTCGAATTCCCGGGAAAAAAAATCGTCGGCGGCGCGATGCCCCGCAGAAGGCGAGCGCGCTCGGACGTGAGGCCGGCTACCGGATTTCATCCCTGACTACACTTCTCAAATCTATCGCCGACATCGGCCTCGAGGCCGCTCTTTCTCCCTCCTCCCTCGCCGCTTTTTTTTACTCTCTTCCGCCATCTCTTTCGCTTTTCGTCTGGACCTCTCGCTTCCCTACTCTCGCGCTGGCTTTGATTCGGTATTCCTCTCGCGATTCATGCGGAAAATTAAGGAATGCCTTTCCTCCGGCTTTTTTCGAACTTTTTCGGCGGGATGAATATTTATGAATTTTTCTGATCGCGCTGGAATGTTTACATTGTAGATCGGGTTGATACTGACGCTGGGGCTTGAATATATAATTGTAAGATTTTTGTGTGTATTATATAAGTGTTTCGTTTATTTAAAAGTGATTTATATTAAAGTTTGTTTTGAATTTTGCCATCGTTAAGTAATACCCTCACTAGAGTAATGGAATATTAATTGAGTATGTAAGTTAATGTCGAGAATAGGATAAAGAATAATTTTTATTATTTTACAACTCCAATTTTGTAGTTTTTTTTTTAATACTATTATTGTATGAAAAAGAGTAAAGAATAAAAAATATAGTGGTCGTTACTAACCATCACAACTGATTTTTTATTAATACGAATTTATTCGCAAGGCTAATAAAAATAAGATGGCTTGTTACCTAATATTGCTCTTCGGTAACCATGTGGTAGGTCAAGGCTTGGGATATTATTTTCATTAAATACTATGGAACCGAGGATAATGGGACTCTTAACAAAGAGATTTATTTTCATCGAAAACAATCAAATCTAATTTTAAATGTAAATTGTAAATCTAATTTTAAATATAAATTTTAAATATAAACAAAAATCTAATTTTAAATATAAATTGCACAAAAAATAAGTTTTCGTCTTATTGAATCGTCAAATTGTTTAATATTTGAAAAGGAACGTTTTTATAGAGGAAAGCGGGGCATAGTGGGCCACCTCATTAAATATGTTGTATTTGGTGTGAAAAACGTTTATTAACAAGTTTCATTCAAATTAAAGCATTTTGAAAGATTATCATTATTACATTGCAATTTTTGTATATTACTATATACAAAAATTATATATAGTAATAATGAAACTTGTTACTAAATTTTTTTCACGCCAAATGCAACATAGTTAATTGGGTGGTCCACTATGCCCACTTTCCCCTATATATTCCAAATACTTACCCTGTATTTTTTAGCTGTTGGACTCCCCTTTTTTAATTTCCAAAAAAAAGTGTAGTATCATGTTGAACTACAGAAGAAGAGTAGACTTCCTTATTTAGTAAATTGAAACCTCAAGATTTTTATCGATTTTGAAAGAAAAAGGAAGACGATGAATTGTGTTATTTTCGTTTTTTTTTTACATGACAATCTACTGCAACCTAAAACAAAGTAACATGTACAGTGGGGGTATATTCCCATATGTCAATCGATTTCAATCAATATTAGCATAATATTAATTGTATAGGAAAGTTGATTTTATAAAAAAGTTATAAATTTTGTCTGAACAAATGCAGAATATTACCACAAATTAAAAAGACTGTTCATTATTTTCTAAAATTTGAGTTTTGAAGTAATAGTGCCCAATATGGCTGTAATATTACGTGTATAATAAGAAATTCATCATATTTTTAATAATTAATAATCAATTACCAATTAAGGTGATAACTGCCTACTTTAGGGAGTAGGTAACAGTACGATTCCTTACATATTTACACCATCTTTTCAAAATTAAAAAAAAACGCAAAAAAGGGCAAATGACGTACTTTTCGCCAATCCCCTCACTAGGGAGTCATCTTAAAATACCTCGAGGTAGAAGGCGATAAAATCGAGTACCCGCGAGGATCGTCAGTTGCTCGCGAAGGCAGTAGTAGTAGGGGGTTTTCGCGAGACACATCGCCGTCTGCATGTCGTCTGCGCGGAACAATCGCCATTCACTTGTCATGCTAATCGGCTGCACACGAGCCGACTTCGTCTTAGCCGCCTATTCAATTCGGCTCCTCCTGGCCTGGCTCTTCGGCCAAGTTCAAGCACTCGCGACTCGCGAGTACCCCCCTCCACCCTCCGTCCTGCGGCAATTAACCTTTCGTCACTTTTGACGGCTCTTCAACATTTTTTCGCTCCGCTTCTGGGCTTTCGAGCTGACAGCTAAACTTTTTATATAACAGCTTTGGAATAATTTGGTTGTGTTAATACATAAAATAATACATTACATGTATGTTCATGTGCGTTACGTATACTGCCTGTGTGCGTGGTTTTATAAAGTTTTCCTGTGAAATTAACTTTTTCTTTTTCAAAAAATACCTATTAGTTTTGCATGTAAAGCTTTTTAAGGACTAAGACTACGAGTATTTTTTCAGTTTTTGCATATGTAGAAAAAAATTGAACGTTTAAATAATTTTTATAAACTGAGAAAATTGTTAATTATATTATTAATTGCATAAGTTATTGTAAAAATTGCTTTTATAGTAAAAATTGCGATATTTTCTAGTACAATAATTATTGCAAATCTTACTAAACATTTTTCTCAATGGACTTAAACAGAACGATAATCAGTGTTTCTTTTCGTAGACAGAATATGCACCCATGCGCATATAACAAATAAAAGCGGGCATTTAAAAACGATGTTTTTTTTAAGTTAATTGGACCGCTCAGGTATGTAACACTCATTTGAATGTTAATGCGAAATAACAAACCAAAATAAATGCAATACATTTCGGAGCAGCTTTTAGTGGTTAGTGGTTTAACACTATATGAATCAATGATCTTAGTATTATTTATACATATCAATACATGAGGAAAACTTTACACCACCAATTTTCAAAATTAAATCACATATTGCTGGAATTATTAACCGTCATTTTAATAAAAATTAACTTCTCAATCAGATTCTAAATCTTGAATTATTAGAATCCCATGCTACTTGGTAGATTCAATAACATCTTGATTTCCAGGGTTCGAAAGCTGGTGACTAAGACTCCAGCTAGAGAGAAAAAAGAAGGAAAGAAAGAAAAGAGCGGCGAACACACCTCGGACTTCCTTATTTAATATAACTGTTAGCGGCGGGAGATAGGAAGACGTTTCTCGGGCTGCTCCTTCGAGAGAGAGAAAGAGAGAGAGGGCAGCAGCGAAATATATAGGCTTGTAGCCGTGCCCTCCCTGATCCCCGCCGGTATAATATTGGCTCTGCGTAAATGCGATGCATGGGATATAGCCTAGATTTGATTTCATCCCAAGATTATCGGGAGAAGCGGACCAGTAGCTGCCGCACGTGCACCGCGCGCTCGCATACGAATATCCGAACACGCAACTCGCGCGTATATGTCTACACATATTCGAGACGAGGATCTCTCTGTCTTTCTCTCTTGGGATCCTGCCTTGATTTCCATACAGGAAGCCCTCGTAACAAGAAACCTCCCTGATCCCTTTCTTTCGTTGCCCCGGCTCCTTCCCTCTCGCCCCGTCTCCTTCTACGGCGTGTACCTTCTCTCTCTCTCTCTCTACGTTTTTTTTCATCGTTCTCCACATCATCGTCAGCGGGACAGCCAACGCGCGCCTCTCCTCCCCTCCTCGCCGTTCGGTTGTATATACCTTATACTCGAGAGGAGAGCCGAAAAATTACCTACGTATGTTCGACCGATGCTCTCGTGTGCTCCTGCTCGCTTTTGCCGCACGCGCGCCTTTCCACTTGTATTACGCGTCGAATAATAAATGAGTTTTCTTATACTTTGTATATATGGTTACGGGGAATTTACTGGTTCACTAACTTTTATGGTACTTTCATAATTTTACGGTATTTTTTTAATGGAAATTTGTTATCGTTTTTTTATGTTTGAAAGTAGGTGGTAAATTTCAGAAGAGAATGGTTTGATAAATATTACTCTTATGTTTTTGGAAAAATTGATACGCAGTAATTTAAATCCAATTAAGTGACCTGTTCATTAAAAACTACTCACAACTTAGTAAAATTATGACTTTTCTGATTATTTTTTACAATGTTGGTTCATCATTTTTATCAACTTTATCACTTGATCCCAAAATTATTCGAAGCAATGTAATTTTTATCGGACCATTTTCTCTGTGTAAGCAATTACTACACGTCTATATTTGTAATGTTATTTGTAATAATAAATTTATTAAATATGCCTGACATTTGAAATCATTGCAGTTAAGTGTCACTAAAATAGATTATTTGTTTTCTACCGTTTTATATACAGAATACCGGTAGATACCACAGAGGATCAGATCAAAAAAGCAAACGAAAGAAAAGAAAGGGAAACAGTAGTTATGTACAGTTCAATATGGGCGACGTAATTATCGTGATAGTACGCATTAGTTTTTCATATTCAAGTTTTATATATATTTTAATTCTCATTTATTTCTCTTGTCAGACTAATAGATTGGACTTTCTTTATAATTAGAAACAGAATATTGTGCCTAAAGTTTTCTTAAAATCCGCGCCCCTATACACTCTCCTTGTCAGTTCCTCTTCTTTAATTGCAAAATAAATAAACAGCTCGCTCAGAAAACTTCTCCGCAAATCGTAATTTCACGGAAAACTTTATCCTACGCGTAAAATCGAATGCCGTAAGCACGAAAATTCCTTTGTCCGATCAGCGGCGCATCAGTCACAAAAGGATCGCGACAAAGTATCTGGGAGTACCAAAAAATTATGCAAATAAAATTTCACCTGCCCCCCTGTACATTATTCATTAACAAACAATCGACGCGACGTACCTGCCGCGACTCTCTCCGTTTCCGCTCGCCTGGAGGAACGTCCCCTGCGGAAAAGCCGCGCAGGCGCGTGCGGGAAACGGTCCCTTTATGCCGAGCGCGCGTAGGGCGAGCACAAAAGTCGCGCGCGGGACCCCCTGAAAAACTTGTCCCGCGCCACTTTTCTTTGTTGTGCGCCATGGGATCGTTAGAAAATAAGTCCTGGCACAATCCTCCCCTCGCGACGCGAAGGGGCCGGAGGGAGAGAGAGATGACGCGGAATTTCGCGGGCACCGGAGAAAAAGAGGGACCCACGGCCGCGGTCGATTCGTTCGGGCGCCCTTGCACAATGATCATTCGGTCATTGTCGCTACGTCTTTCGAGTTTGAACGTGCGCACTGTGTTTGCGTACACACCGAGCCCGCGCGTGTATTCATTTTTTTTTAAATTCAAATTCGGCCTTGGCACGCATTGTGGGTCACGCTGTGGGTGACATGCTTTTGGGGATGCGGTGGATCGCATTTTGTTGTTAATGAGGCTGTGGTTTGCTTCACTTGTTACTGTTATCATCATTATTATTCATGATATTATTTTATTTTCAAGTAATTAAATTACTGTTTAAAGGTGAATTAGTGAAACAAAGACTAAAACGGTTCACTTAACGTGAAAGAATGAAAATTCAGAAGAATCAAATTAAACTTGAGTAGCTCTTGAGGCATTTAATTAAAAATAAAATAAATTAGTTACTCGTGAATTATTTTTAACTAATCTATAAGACATTTTTAATTCATTTCAATATATGTTTACAATAATTTAATTACGAGTCTTTTTAAAAAGTTTTTGCAAACTCGGCTTCAGTTATGTTTTAAACGGTTTTGGAACTCACGAGAAGACAATTCATACTTCGTTCGGTGTCTTTTGTCTTTTTTTCGTGCCCCCGCTCGTTCGATCCCTCATTCCGTGTTCATGAGCTTTCGAGGGTGCTCATGTACATATTGCTGCACGAGACTGCGGCTGGTGTGGTGTTTCATATTTGCGCAGTTTTCTGTGATTAATGTAGTCCTGTACTCGCTTGGAGTTTTTTTTTTGCGCGGAACGGAAAAACGCTTTTAATGGCCCCGTAAGTAACTGTTTTTCTCCACTCACAAAGGCCACTTTATTCGACGCTTGATATCGACGGAACATTTACGATACCGCTTTTTTCGTAAGGGGGTGTTGTTTACGCTATGCATTTCGGTGTGGTTATTATTTTGTCTTGAAAAGTTAAATAAAAAAGATAAGTAAATAATTAATTATTGTTGAATCTGTATAATATATGTAAATAAAATAAAGGATCAATTTGAGAGTCTTTGAGTTGCATGATAATAAAGTAGAATACTACGCTTTTTGTATTTTAATAAGAAAGAAAGTCATTTTTCTATAAACTTTCTAGGTCTTTCTAATTAAATTAAGCTTTTAAAACGTATACTTTCAGTTCTGTTCTTACGCCAGGAATAATGCACTTCTGCTTTTTTACCTGTAAGCCATAAATTCATTTTATATAATATATTTATATAGTAAAGCGAAAAAAGACGAGTTTTGAAGAATTGAAGCAGGCAATGAAGTTATCCAAACCAGATCGCGAAGTTCGCCAGGATGTATCGAGCTAATAAACACATTACGAGCCCGACAATAAAACTCGCGGGACTTCTCATTACGAGTGGCGTCCTCAATGGCGATTTGGCTCACACGCCCCTGTCGTGCCAATTTTTCTATAAGCCAAATCCCGCCCCGGCGCTCTGGAGCCGATATCAACCTGAGCGACAGTTTTTGAAAAATCACAGCCGAACGAGGAAACAAAAAAAGGAAGGATTTGTGCTCGCTCCGGGACAGAGGGCGAGAGAGAGAAGGAAGGCGAGGGGGGAGAGAGAGAAAAACTAGGGGCCCGTTCGCCCAGGTGCGCGCGGAGCGAGAAAACGAGGGTAGCAAGGGAGGGAGGGTCTTCGCTCTGGCCTCGCCCTTCTCTCTCTTCGTCGCTTAGGTTTGCGCTCCGTTTTTCTCCGGGGGATCCGCTGGATGTTGGATATATCCGAAATTTGTAATTGAATGAATGATATATTTATGATTATTAGAGGCTGCTTAGTGGGCTGTGTACGTTTTTTTTGGGATGGAAATCGGCAGTTTGAGTATATGTCGATGATTGAAAATAATCGCGCTGCTTACTCGCAGTGTCGCTTTTATTGCTGGCAAATTAGGTGGATTGATTGATAATCTATGTCCGGGAGGTGTATTTTGACGGACACAACTTTTTTTTATTATACCATTTTCCTTGTAGTTTTTTTAGTTACAAGGAAAACTACTTGATCTTGTACAAAGCTTAAATATATAGAAAAAAAATAATATACTTTGTAGTAATTGCTGTGAAATATTATCAAAAAACTGATGATAAAATTAAGGAAACTAAATTTTTAATTTAAAATTTATTCACTTAAAAAATCACTACACTTATACATTGTACACATTGATACCAGCTCGAGTATAAGTCTAATGATTAATTAATGAAAAATGACTTTGTAATTTTCATGTAAACAAATGAAGTTGTTTAAATTAAAAATTTTTTCGTGAAGATTGTAAAGTTTTTTACATAAAGTTAAGATAATTTAATGAAATTCTCAGAGAAAATTTCGTAATATTATTGGCAATGCTACACTATATTACTTATCGTAAAAGTGATAAGTAAAATCACTGCACTCGATGTTTCTCGAAATTCGCCGATACAAGCAAACCAATAAACAACACCGAAACATTTGTGTACCAAGGCATCCAAACTAAATGAAACGTAACCGATCCCATTACACCCCGAGCTGCGCCAACAAGTGCGCTCGCAAACACATTTCCACCAATAAATCGGCAATGTGCACCGCATCGAACAATTTTCCCCGAGCCCAACAAAAGACTCCTTTCCAGATCCACTGGAAATACATCGAACCCATCGCATTGATTCGCCTCGGCGTAATAATAATAAAAAAAGGCGAGATCGTCACACAGCCTCACGAAAACTCGAAATATTCATCATTTATAAATTTGCCTGAGCCGCACGCGCGTTTCGCTCCCCTCGGGACGGCCGCAGCGGGAGGGGGAACAGAACGAACGGCTACCTGAGCCCATCCCGAGCCGGGAACCTTTCTCTCTTCCCGGGCGCCCAACTGTCTACCTCTCCCGCTGCCCCCCTCTCCGGTTCCCGTCTGCGGGCTCGCGCTCTTTTTCGAGTTTCTCTCTCGGCGCGTGCTCCTCTTTTTTCTCGCTTTATTGCACGCCGGGAGAGAATCTCGCGTCCTGCTTCCTTTTCTTTTTCTCCGTCTCTCTCTCCCGCTACGGCCGGATTCTCTCTCAGCCGCTTGCGTCGGCGGGAGAGGAATGGGAGCGTCTTCCGAGTGAGGGAGAGGAGAGCGACGAAACGCTGCGGAATTACTGCGCCACCCTTACCTGGCTACCGTTCAGTGGTGCTCATTTTTATATTCCGACGCGCGACGACGAACCCGTTTGTCTAGGCCCTTTTCTGCTTCGTTTGCTTAAATCATTTGTGGTTTCTCGTACGGAGGCGTTCGGGGAATGTGGCTACAAAAATTACTCGCTTTTATTTAATAATGTAACCATTCACGTTTTATTTTTGTTTCTTTTTTTTACTCTTGTGAAATGAAGATGTACAAGAAATTTACATTTTCTAATTAAAAAAATGAGTAACATTTTAATGTAGTGTATCGAGTAAAAAATAACTGAATGACATTGAGTAAGAGTGTATTAAAAATATAAATTACGAAATGTTTGTTTTTGAAAGTAGGAAAAATAGGCGATCGTCAAATCGTGAATATTCAATGAGTATACACAGGTAAGAGATGGATTTATTTTTATCGCGACCTTCGAACGTCGAAAGATGATTCGGTTGAAACACTTTGATGAGTTGTATGAGATATGTACACGCGCGCATCGCACTTGCAAGAAGCGCTAATCTAATGACCGTAATTGATTATTATGTAAGCGCCCATTTTCATTCCTGATAAGTACTATCTTCATTCTTCGGAATCTTGGGTATTTCCAATTAGGTAATTCTGTAACAAAGTGTAGAAGCAGTTTTTAATTTTGTTTATCTCGAACAGAAGTTGTATTTAGCATGAAAAATCAAGATTGTAAAATTAAGATATTGGAACATGACTTGATTCGAATGGAGATTCAATTACCATGACTCACTTTTAAATTGATTCGACCAAAAATAGTACAATCAAGCTGTTTTCACATTGAAAGGGAATAATTTCTGACTGACCAAAATTTAAAGTAATGCAATTGCTTTTTAAAAAATAGATAATAAAATTTAGAAATAAAGCAAAAATATTATAATCCGTCATTCTTTTTTAGTGGTTACTACAAGGAAAAAAATAATCAGAAAATACAACGGTTTCATACTAGTAACATTTAACCGATTATAAAAAGTAAAAATAGTAGATCAAAATTATAAAAATTAACATTTCTCACAGTAAAAACAACAACCATAATGCAGGCATTACTTTTCTAAAAAGCTATACTATATTTTTAAGCAAAATAAACTTGACATTTTACAGCTAAATTTAATCTATTGTGCAAAATGTTGCATCTATTATTTAATATTCTTTTTTGTGTACTTCCTAATTGAAGTTTTAAGAGATCTAACTTAATTGTACTATCTAAACTTGAATTAACGAAAAACCATTACCTATTGACATTTTACTAATAATAATTAATGAACCCAGCTGCACTAATTAGTGATTATTGGTACAATTTTTATTAATTGTGAGAAGTTTCTTACTAATTAGTTTCTTACTAATTTTGGAGCTAAGTGAACTTTTTCCAATTTATTTATTTCTCAAACCCAGTACATTTATTTACAACAAGAGTTCGCGAACTTACCTTCTTAACCCAATTCGGGCACACAGGATTTGGCGTCACTATCCCACTCCTCATCACCAGCGCACCGTGGAGCACCGGCCAAGATTTCACGGAAATCCACAGTGGTCACCTCATCGTCGGACCTCTCGCTGCCCCTCGAAGTCGCAGTCTCCGGTGTGTTCTTCTCCGGCTGCTTGTCTACGCGACCGAACAGTCCCTTTATCCTCTTCTCCGCCTCCACGATGACCACCTTGGTGTCGTTCTTCAGCTGCTGGGTCTTCTCGCCCAGGAAGTCCAGCACCCCGGCGTCGCACACGGAGCTCATGTGGGCGAGCGCCAGCACCACCAGAATCGCCAGGGCCACCCGCGACATTTTTTTTCTCGAGGGAGACAAATACACCGGCGGCAGGCGACGAGACGAATGACGCGGGGAGTGCGAGCGCCGAATTTATAAGAACTGAAACGAGACGATCGCGGAGGTTTCACGCGCGCTGACTATCGGGATAATCGCCGCTGCCGGCGAGAAACTGGTTTCGGTCACTCGGCCTCGCGGGATCACACGAGCAAGAGTCGTTTCCTCGACGGCTATGACGCAATGCGCTGAAAAGCCCGCCGTTCCTGCAGATATTTTTTTAAACCTCGCGCAGTGTAGTGCCAAAATGGGTGATTCACCCGGCTGCTGTGCTTGATGGAAGAAACAGGATTGAGATAAGCGCGAAAACAATTAGCGGTGTTCCGCCTGAAAAAAACGAGGGGAAAAACCTGTCGCATGCGCCATAAAATCGGCTTGATGGGTCTCTAACATCATATCCTGATATTGAAAGTTAATGTGTATTAAAATATTTTGAGATTTGAATGAGTATTTAGTCAGTTGTTTTGTATAATAATGTATACTTTAAAGCTGATACGAAATCTTGCACGGATTAATACAAGTTTATTGATAAAAATTTTAATTAAGGAATTTTACTCCCGCTAATTTGGATAACAAATTTATTGCTTTATCATACTCCTCAATTTTTAGTTGAATAAGTGGCCAACTCGAAAAACCTGAGTTGTTGGGTATTCCCTCTCTTAAATAAAGGATGACAGGATGTTGTGAAGTTTTAAAGAAGCGATTTGATTATTTAGTTAACGAGTAAATGATATCAGGTTGAATGGCGCCAAAATTCTTAAAGTATTCACATGAATTAAACATGTCAATTTGAATAATCAAAGAATTTTTCATTGTTTAAAAGATTAGTTAATATTAATAGTTTCTTTTAAAAAATGAATACATTGCAAAAATTACAAACTGTTTACTTAGTGAACTAAATATAATATTTTTTGAAGGAGTATATTATTTATTGAAATTAAAAAGAAGAAGTACACACAGGTATGCATTTCAATAGTTTTTTGAATATTATTAAAAAGTAAGCTTTCGAAGCACGATCGATTTTGCTATATAATAGTTAACTAAAAATGGAGATATGTTCTCTTTTTTCCGCTAAACCAACCGTTTAATAAGAAGCTCCTCGTGATTAATTATTAGTACAAGTGGTACTAAAAAGTTGCGAAACTTAAATCAGTATTAAAATATGTATAAACCATGCGTTTTATCATCGTCACACAGAGACCTCGAACAACACTCACAGCATCCGAAGTAAAAGATAAAGAGGATCGCTTCACGAAATCTCCGGCCGAAAAATAAAATCCACGCGGCGATAAAGAGAAGAGAGCGAAAAAGAAGGTCGAGGCGTCGAGAGCCGCGCGATCCACGAGGTTAGGTGTCTCGGCAAACACACACACGTCGCTCGGCCCCGGCAGAGTTAACCTCGGAGCGAGTGAGACGGCCGATCTCGGCGCGTAAACGCCGAGCTACCGGTGTTACGAAACCAAGCAAGGTCCGGGATACGCGGCAGCGCGAGACCAAGAGAGAGAGAGAGAGCGAGAGAGGAATAGATAGAGTTAGAGTGAGCGAGAGAGGAATAGATAGAGTTAGAGTGAGTGAGAGAGAAAGAATTAGAGTGAGTAAGAGAGAGAGGCAAGTCTACTGTTTTCCGAGTTAATATTTGAACAGAGCGCGCTTCTCTCTCCCGCGGTACACGCGCGCTCGCACGGCTTTTGTGTATCAATACCTGCGCGCTTGTGTTAAAGTTTTCGTTAGGTAAAGCGATACCGTCCGAGGCGCGACCTTTTTTCTCTCCACTTTTTTTTCAAGGGTTCGCGGGTGCTTCGGCCCTTTTCCCTTTTATTCTTCACTTGTCCAAATTCCATTATCTTTCGTTTCGTCTTTTGCTCGGCGATTTGCTCTGCCTGTTTGCCGATGTGATCGAGGAGGAAGGGTTTTTTCCTTTTATCTCGCTAAATGAAGGGGATGAATTTTCCGTGACATTTTTCTTGTTTGCATCGGATTTATTTTTGGCGCTTGACAAACAACCATCTTTTTTTTTCATCTGGGAATCGTAAATGAAATTGTGAAAACATTTGATAAATTGACACGCCTTTTTTTCATTTTATTTAAAGACAATGAAAAATGATCGTGAGAGAGATAGATTTTTAATTTTAATTTTAAGGTTTATTTTGTTAACTTTACCAATACGTAACGTAATTCAAAATATTTAAAAAAATCTCGATTTGGCTATCGTCAGTGAATATTAGATAAGGGTTTCTTTTCCAGGTTGTCGTCAAAAAAAATTTGCTATCGTTTGACCAATTAGAACACATGTATAATGTCATAATTGATCAAATTCCTAATAAAAATTTGTACCATGAAAAAATTAAATTTGAAAACTGTTTATTTTCGTTAAAGTCGACAATTTTATATCACGGTATTCACGTAAATTTATGTGCATACGCACTTGTTTCGAAATCATTTTTCAATATTATTCTTGGAAAGATTACTATTTTTACAAAAAAATTAATTCTACTTATGACATATAATTGTCAATATAGAAACAATAATTTTTCCAAAAAATACAACAATTTTCTTCACATGTCAAGTGTGTCCCCAACAAATAACAATCCCTTAGCTCACTGTAATTCTTTCAACAGATTATTATCCCAGTGACAGAATAAAAAAAGTTATTTTTCTTTGTAAACCAAAAATAAATTTACGGCGAAACTGAAACAACACGAGATTGGTTAGGGCGATCGCCGAGCCGAGAATAAGAAATCCGCGAAGAAAGCTATATCTCGGTCAAATCGTTTACTCAGCTAATAGTCTTAACGGCGGCGGGTCCCCGGCGCTTCGGCTAATACCCGCGCGGGGTGTACGGGCTCTCTTTGCGGGGCCCCCTTCTCGCGCCTTAGGATTAGTGCCGCGCGGCGGAGGTGAAAGAAAAATAATAATTTTCGCCCGGTAGCCGCGCGAGCCGACGGGCCCTGGGACGCGTGGCGCACCGTGAATAGGGAGATTAGGCCGGCGGTTTCGGCGCCTTTCTCCCCGCGGATTACCGACCGGCCGCTCGACCAGATTTTCCGCGTCGCAGCGAAATCGCGATTCCTTCAATTTTTCTTCTTTCTCCAAAAATCGTGCTGCTATCGGATGTGGCGCGGACCTATCCCACGCTTCGTGGGAATCTTTAGTGCTCGCGGCTGAGGGACAATATTTGGTGTATTTTTTAGACCGGAGATTTCGTGGCTCGAGAATTGAGAGTGTCAAGTGCGGAGCGTTTAAGGCGTCAATATTGCCACTGGCGGTTTACGCTGCTGTTGGCTGAAAAAATGTTTGCCTCTGCGACAACCGCGCGCACCAGACGCAGTCGTTAAGTTAATTGCGCATTCCGTGACGCAACTCGTAATTGCGGCGTCTATCTCGAATCGAAATTTTTAACCATCGGGACGTGCGGAGGAATTTCAAGTTTCCCAACTACAAACTGCAACCGAGACGACTGCTTATGTCTCCTGGAAAAGCAAGTCGCGGTTATTCCCCGATCGATCGCGCATCGCAGTATAAATCAGAGAATACACCGAAAAAAAACTCCGAAACAAAAAATCGGTAGAAAAAAACGGATTCGAGAGGAAAGGGAAACAGTAGTACTCGAGAGAGAGAGAAACGAACAAAGGAAAAACTGCGTGATCGGCTTCGGTTACGAGGAGACACGCTCGGCGCGAGCGAAAGAGTGAGACGGAGGCGGCCAGTCGGTGCGGTTTCGCCGCGGAGCGTCACGCACCGGCGGGTCGTGCGAGCGCACGAAACTACGGAATTTCGGCGCGTCGCTCCGAAAATATCGCTAATTTATGATAATTCGGGCCAGGCCGCTGCTGCGCCACGAGTCGCGCGCTCCTATTTATGTACCTCTCGCGGCCGAGTGTGAATTTTTTCGTTTTCGGCCGGGATTTTCGTGAGATACGCGGAGGCGAGGGGCATTTATAATTTCCCTCCCGCTATTGTCGGAATAAAGTTTTTTAAGTTATGCGCCGTGGCGCGCAAGTCGATAAAGAGCCGGGTTTGTTGGCGCCCGCGCGAGCCGAGGTGAGCGCTGTTAACTCGCGGGACTGACGCTGTTAATGCGATTTTTTAAATTGGATTCTTTTTATAGGGTTTACCTTTAATTTTGTCATTTTCAATACTATTTGCATGTTTTTTATGAAGTTCAGTATTAATGGATGAAATTAAAAATATTGGGATTTTTTTCAATGATTATACAGAAGCTACAGAACAATAACAATTAACAATACAGAAACTAAAAATAAATGTATGGATCAAATTACGGTAAACAATTTAACATCCTGTAACAGGTATTATTCGAATACGTCATAAAAAGTAAGAAAATTAACAACAAAAACTTGAAATAATTGACAAAAAATGACCATACATCATCTGGAAATATTTTCAGAATTTGTTACTAGTAAGGAAGTACCCAGGAAAATATTTTTTTTTATTAAATTCAAAGAGGGAACTTCATCACAAAACTTACAACACATTGTACTGGCACTTTTCATTCGAGGACTGAAACATCAATATATCAGTCTAATTCAAAATATCCACAGTAAGATACGGTCAATTTAGGAATCTCAAAATTATTTTCTGTAATTTTTATTAATTGTTACTTGGGCCTAACACTCGCGATTAAAAGGTTAAAAATATGTTTAAAATTAATAGCAAAACTTATGTGGCACTAATTTTTGAGATACAAATATTTAAATAGTCCATCACCCCCGAGTCCTTATTATCGATCAGATTTCCTGACATGACATTTCTTACGGCATGATTTCTCATCAGAAAAAGTGTTGAAAACATAATCGATCGGTAATTCGTATGCACGCGCACATTGACGGTGCTCATTAATAATGCACACCGGCATAAATAACAGCGAGAAATGCACAATCCACCTCGCGCCGTTTGTGAAACGCTAATTGATTTTTCATACGAATACATGCATAAATTATCCGTAACTGCGGCGAGCGCGCGGCCGCAAAAGGAGAAAAGAAAGCGCGTCTTCGCCGTCGCGCACGGGAACGAAAAGCGGGGAGAAAAAAAAAACAACGAAGTATATATTCGGCGCGATTAGTCGCGCGCGACTTCCATGAATATTTATTGGCTAAATTAGTTACGATTCGTCGTCGACGCCGCGGGCGTGAAAACGGCGTTCCAAGCCTGACGGGGTTCCCTTACCTTTCCACCTTCCTTCTTTCGCCTATTATTTCGCGCTTCAGTTATCTATCTGGATGAGGCGGTTTTTATTGGCTGCGTCAGATATTTGCCGCCGAGTTTTATTTCCGTGCGGGATATATATATTCCTTCAACTTAAAATTTATTCTTTTTTTCAGCGTATCAATTCAATTTACGATTGTAATTATTTACATATATACATAGTCTTACATTTTTAATTTACTTCAGCGAAGAGTTAATGTCTTTTCTTTAAAAACCATCCGCTGTAAATTCCACTGATTCATACGGGGACTTTAATTTTCACTAGTAACCAGTTAAGGATCACAAATATGCATAAAAATAATAATAATGTATATATCTTTTTAATTTACAAATCATGAATATTAAATGAAACTTAAGGAAATATCCTAATTTGAATAACGACCGATTTGCATTACTTTCAGTGGATACATTTTTTTCACGGAATATTTACTATTTTGTAATGACTTGATCGGCATCGAACAACCTTCCGAAAAAATGCATATTTACCGAAATTCAATAAAATTCCACTGGATGGATTTTAGAGAATGAAATAACTCAATTTGAGGATTAATTCAATGTACATTGTGGCGTGTAACTGTCACAACAATGATAAAAATAGAAAGTAGCATCGACAATGAGGTGCCTATAGTAGGCATATAATAAGATCATCCGCCGCATATCTCCATCCATAATCTCGGACTTTTCACCCCTAAAACATCCTGAACAGCCTATAGAATCTCCCACAATGAAGTCAATGGCCTAATACGCGGCGGGAAGAAGTGACTGAAGAAAGCGTATTCAAAATAAAAAAATTTTCTCGCCGGCGTATAATACACCCTGGAACAGGTGATTCCATTCAAATGACGAGGACAAGGGAGAGAGGAGGAGAGAAAGACTCTCTCTCTCGCGCGCGCGCCTCGTAATCGACGTCCTCGTAATCCTGTGTCACCCGGCGAACGGGGGAATCCCTTAAACCCCCCGGTTACGTCAAACAATGAGCCGCTCCCGTGATTGACGATACTCTAATTTGTTTATAAATACCCCTTGCGGCGTCTCTCGGCGAGGTGTGAAATTCAACTTATTCAATTTCGCAGTCAGAGCCGCGAGAGCCTCGCTCCGGTTTTCTTCACTTCCCTCCTCTCCTCTAGGCGGCGAGGATAGGAGCGGGGCCTATTTTGCACCTGACTGCCTGCGCGCGCCACTCGACCAGTATGAGAGATTCTCGAGAGGTTCGCGCGAATCAAGTATAGAGATTTTTGCTGTTAGTGCAGTAATAGTAGTGAAAAAACCGAGGGGATGCATTTGTAAAATTCGTTAAATTCTAGAGTGACTGACACACATAGGCTTAATAAAACGTAGGCGTAATTCTTGTATTTCATTACTCTAATTTCTATTAATTTATCCAAAAATAATTAGCGGGAGATAAATTTTACGATATGCTACATTTGAATTTCATTTACTGAATCTCGATCTCCGGCGCTCTAGATTTGCGACGCGCGCAACTGGAGCTGCGTGTGCTCGACTCGCTACTCGCGCAATGCGAACGAGCGAAATGCCACTCGATTCGAGTGACAACCGACTGGGAGAGTACCAGAACTTCGAGTCCCGGATTTTGTTGAAACTGTAGGATAAGTACTACAATTTATTTTCTTTAAGTATAAGAATGGAGGAAGCCAAAATTTTAGTCTTTATTGCTGAATAGTTTGTGACCTAGCAGGTTTAATCAAAGAGAAACATGCATTAGAGCTCATAAAGAAACATCTTAAGTGAAATGCATTCCAAATCTTCAATTAATCAATGAACATTTTTAGCATAATAAGGCTTAAATTATAGATTTTATTTTCAACTTTTTAACAGACGTGCGTCAAAAAGCAAGTATGAAGGGAGAAAAAATGGTCAAAGGAAAGAAAGAGAAAGGTTACATTGTTATTCATTGTAATTTTAGCAACACATAAATACAATGATTACAAGAATTCGAGTCATTTTTCCAATGATTACGTGATTTCTTATAATTAATTCTAACCAGTTAAATGATGGAGTACTAAATACTTAAGTCTAAACATTTAGGTCTTAATGTAGTCTATAGGGGAAAGCGGGGCATAGCGGGCCATGGGGCAATGTGAACCATCGGGGCATAGTGGGCCACCTCATTAAATATGTTGCATTTGGTGTGAAAAATATTTATTAACAAGTTTTATTCTAATTCAATTAAAGCATTTTGAAAGATTATCATTATTACATTGTAATGTTACTATATACAAAAATTATATATAGTAATACTACAACGTAATAAGGACAATCTTTCAAAATGCTTTAATTTGAATGAAACTTCCCTGGTAGAAAATCCACCATAATAGATGATCGTGTCACTAAATATTGACCATATTTTGTGACCATAATTTC
>JAXIUT010000048.1:17160439-17171338 GCA_035586675.1 Eurytoma californica | reverse complement strand
GGATATTTAGTGGTCACAGATCATAAATTTTGCCACTTTATGATCTCTTTCTGGTTAATTTTCTACCAGGGTTGTTAAATGTTTTTCACATTGCCCCATGGCCCGCTATGCCCCGCTTTCCCTTATATAAAAATTATTTAAAGTATGGGAAAACGACTACCAAAAATGTAATATCAATTTATTGTTAAAAGTTTACCATATTTTTGGCAAATTTTTCTTTCTCGAATAAGTTTAGCAAAACTAAACTTCTTGTTGTCTTTTAAAATAACCTTTCAAAAGTCTCTCATTAGACCGAAATTTTTCTCTTTTAAAGTTGGTCAAGTCGTCGGGCCTTAAGGATACTTGACAAAATGCGAGGGGAATCATCATGGTGCTAAGTGCAACGGGGCGGGATTGTAGTTGTAGACGCATATAGGCCTTTTACACGCATAATCAAAATAATGCTTGTTATAGGCAACCTATAGATTATTACTAGCTATGTTATATTAAAGAGACGTACTTTAAGTGTTAATTTGTGATTTGTACTTAATAAATAGTTGCTCCTTGTAGTACATTTAGTAGATTAATGAAAATTAATTGCTTCAATATCTAAATCGTACCTGAAAAATATATATAATATTAATATTTTAATCTTACAATTTCATAGCAGTAAACAGTGTAATTATACTATGAGAGAGAAAATCAATTAAAGTCAATTTGTACACATTTTGTAAATAGATTATGTATAAAATATCTATAAATTTCCTGTTACAAACGCTTAGCAGCGGTTAGCCAGCCGCTGGCTAACATTACGTTTTTAGCGAGTTTTTAGCCAACCGTTGCTAGCCACTGGCCAGTAGGTGAAAAATTTCTACCAGGGTTATGCTATTCCATTTCTATATATAATGTTCTATGTACACATTATGTATGGTTTATATCATTTGTTTTACTTGGGGTTTTAGTTACAAAAATTTGAATGCGCCGATTTCTTTGAATACATCTGCATCTCTGCATTTTCTAGATACTACCTCGTGTCATATTCTATTTGCTTAATGTTTGCTACAGTCCGCTACACTTTGTTACGTGCGTAATACGTTTGTTGTAGAACAAAATACTCAATTCGTGTCCAAACCGCGCCAAGGCAAAACGAAACTCCCCTCTCATCTTATCTCGAGTGCGCGGAGGCAGGATACACGCAGGAAGCGCGGGGACCAATGGAGCCTGCCGGTCCCGAGAGTCGAGGGGCTCGTCGTGATTTTCCTGCCGGCTCCCCATTTTTTCAGCCGCGGCCCGACCCCGTGGCGCGCGAGGCACCAGCGCGTCCCTAAATCATCGCCGCGGACAAAGAGGCTATAGGCCTGCCGGGCAGCTTCTTTCTTCCGCCAACCTCCTCCGCCGCCGCTGCTGCTGGTGGCACCTTTTCGCCTCCTGCGCGCGCGTGTCCTTGGTGCGATCGGCCCGGCCTTCTTTGTTGGACTTTTAGGATCTCTTTCCGCCTCGGCCGATTATTACCACCAATCGATGCGTCGCGCGCCGGTTTATCTCAAGGCTTGACCTTTGACAGAGCCTTCTGATACTCGCCGCGAGCTTCGTTAATCGATTTCGTTACTTTATCGTGCACACTGCGTACAAATTCGGGAGCTCTTTCAAAGGTTTATTTTAAGATACACTTTCACGTTGTTTACGACGAGTTTAAAATTTTTATATTTTTTTAAAAACTTTGGTTTAAAAATTTTTCTTTTCAGTGAATTGTGATTAAAAATTACTGAACGCGTGGATGTGAATCATCACATAATCCAGCTTCTGGAGTTTGCCTATAATGTATTGATGATATGTTAATTAGTAATTAAAATCCTGCTGTGATATTAATTGTTTTGTTTTCAACTTATTTTTAGTTTGAATGGTTTTTATAAGAAATAGCTGAGATTTTAATAACTTTATTTTATTATTTAACTATCGAACGGCATGTAATATAGTTACCCTAGTAGAAAATTAAACATAAATTGGTCAACTAGAGTTAATCTCCTTTTACATTAACTAGTTCTGATCAATTTATGATTAATTTTTTATCAGGAATATATATGGTATTTTACGAATATGCAATTTTTATTTTTGTAAATACTGAAATTTATAATAAAAAACTATTGTATTTTACAGTTCTCCATGATAAAAAATTCAGACCATTTTAGAAGCATTTTTTATATGTTTTTTTTTTCAACTACTTTACGATTAAAAATGAACTATTCCATGAAGTCATTTGTCTTTAGAACTAATATGATCTAAAAAGCGTTTAAAAAATGCTTCAAAATTAGTGTCTTTTTACTAGTGCTGTAATATACTTAATTTTAAATTAAATCCTAAAAATTTACTAACGCCAGTTGATGATCATAATTGCAATATATTTTTCCGCTTCCTCATATTACTACAACAATCGGCACGTCTCACGGCGTTTTCTCCCAACGTTTGACCTTCCATCGATCGCACCTCTTAATCGATTCCGCCGCGGAAAAACGGCTACCAATACAGCGGTACGGCGACGGCTGATTATCGGCGTAAAATTCACGATAGTGATAATTCAATCGGGCGCGGGGAATATGCATACCGGCGAGCTCGCGCTCATAAGCGTATGCGGGGAAAAAAGGCCGGCGCGCACGCGGCCAATCGATTATGCGCGAGAAACTCGATAGCTCGAAATTTATGATAATCCAGTCGCAACCGGCGTACGCGAGACTGCGAATTAACATACGTCTCGTTTGCGCGCCTATCGGCGCCTTTGTTCCTGCGCGCGAGCTCATCGGCGCTTATACGAGGTGCCCGCGTGTGCGCTCGTTGAAATCGTTGCGAGCCCCGGAGCGGCGCTGCTCGCGTGCCCCCCTCCCTCCCCTCGAGCCCTCGGCGCAAAAAAAAGACGGGATAAAGGAAATTGGACCGGACGGTGCGTCTCTATGTGTCGACACTTGGATTCTTTTTTCTAGTCGAAGATGGAACTTTTATTGCGCCAAGGGTGGACCTTGACATTTTTCTACGGTAAAAATGACGTGTGCCATTTTATCATCTTTATTAAAAAGGTTGGGAGGTCATGTTAGTGACAAATTCATTGCTCTATAGTTTTATGTATAAATTGCAAAAATGTAATTTTCACGATACAAAATAATTATATATGGCATGAAATATATACCGTTTAATTATTTAGTGTAATAAAACGATTATTTATTAAAAAAAATTAATATACTTGCACAAAATTCATTAAGTGATAGCTTTGTGCACAATTTTCAAACATGAAATAAAATTATCATGGTGTAAAGTGCGATTTAACTCACTAGACCAATTTCTTTATTAAAAATGTTGCGAATCATATTTTGAGTTTGAAATTTATTGGTTAATAGTTTTAAGTGGGATTTTTAAAAATGAATTATCAGGAAATAATGGTATCACAATTCAAAGCGCCGATCAATTCACATGTTCAGTAAAAAGAAGCAGATCATTCTTCGAATGCGGAAATGGTTTTACAGCATCTCTTTATTCGTCAACGATTTTCTTTGACCTTCAAACTCAATTTTTTTTATTTAAAGTTTTTTCAGTCAATTTACCTTTTATTTCGAAGCTTAATTTACAGCATTTTGAAATACACCAGTAGTCTGAATGTTACCAATTCGACTCGAAAGAGTTCCAATCTCTTTTCAAGCAATTCATGGTAGAATAGAAATGAATATTACTCTTTCAATTATGTTACAAGATACATCGATAATTGGTAAGATAGTGATTTGAAAATAAATAAATTGACTGCATCAGAATAATTAAAAAGGTTACTCAATACTTTAAACATAAAAACGCAATCGCAATAATAACGAACTGATCTAATTGTCCGCAAAGCAAGAAATGATGCAACGCCGCTAGAACCCCGGTCAGGCTCAATGAAGAAATTACGTTGCATTTTATTGCAGAGCCGACGAAAAAAATTGCGCAACGCAGAATTTATACGACCTCTCGGCGGGCAATAAATGTATCGGCCGCCGAAACACGTGCTACATCTCACGCTCGGCGCCTGCTGTACAACCACCGCGGCGGCGCAGTATCCCGTCCGCGGTCTGCGAGCTGAGTTTCGACGAGCGAGCCCCCCTCCTCCCCCCGCGCGTTCCCGCGAGTCGCGCGCTCGTCAGCTTCTGGTTCCGCTTCTCCCTCTTTCATCCCCCGGCGTCGTAGGGGTCGCCGGTGCGCAGCTGCGCCTCGCTCTCTCCCCGGGCCAGGTGTGGCGACGGATTTCCAGAAGGGGGCGAGCGAGAGAGGAGAGGGTGGGGGGACGGCGTTGCCGCGACCGAACGATTCGCGCAGCATCCAGCGCGTCGCCCCGGCAACGTCGGACCTCTCGCTGGCTCCGTGCAGCGGCCGCCGCCTGCCAGCCCACCCCGGGATTTAGCGGCCCGATCGCACGCTGCGCGCCGCCTGCGCTACACTTTTACTTGTAGGGTTTGGCTGTTCTTGTTTGTTTAAAAATGTTCGCTTTATTTTTCGGTTTGTCGGAATGCAGGGGGGAATGTTAAATAAATGTTGAGAAAAAATTGACTTTAAATGTTTTTTAGGGGGTAATGCGGTACATGTCGGCTCGATAGGACTGCCAGATTCGGACTGACTGAAATTATCAGCAACGCCCGTGTAAAGCTCTTTCCATGATACACCGTAGTTTAATGGACTGATATTCGTTCTCTCGTGTAAATACTTTTGTAAAGTACTTCTTTTAACCCTTTCAGAATTAAATTTTTTTTCTTAGAAGAAAATTTTTTAGTCAATTTTTGAAACTTTTTTTCTGAAAGGCTAATTTTGTACTATCTACTGTCTAAAGTTTAAGTAGTGAAAAAACAGTACAATTGGTTAAATTCCACTAAAAAAACTTAGTGAAAAGAACTACACTATGTAGGGGTCAGTGGAGTATTTTCAATTAATTTTAGTTCTATTTATTCAACTTTAGGAAATAATGTGTCTAAAATAATTTATAGCCTGATTATGAGATAGGAAATTATTCACTTTAATCTGATCTATGTGTTTATTTTTAGATATCATGAATTGGTTTAGAGGCCGATTAAGTTTTGATGTTCTTAAAAAAACGCAAATAACGTGATAACGTAGAATTAATTATTCCAACATAGTTCATAATTTGGCTTTATTTATTTTAGGTTGAAGGCTGGATAAAACGGCTGCATTTTAATGCGTGAATGATAATTCATCTAATTTTGAGTATCGATTCTACCTTGAAATATTTATACTTTATTTTTATTTGATTAATCTGAAAACGAGGGATATAATATATTAGTTATTTTCATCCAACTTTGTAAAAAATGTAATTCAAATTTCGATCCAAAAAAATTTGAATGAATTTTTTGCAGACGCGATGCGTCGCGAGTTCTAAAATTACAAAAAAAAAAAACTCGAATTAATTCCTCTCCAATCAATAATAATAGACTCCTCGAAAAACCCGTTCCCCTGGACACGGCTCAATGGAACTTGTATACATCGTTGACAAAAATAAAAATGCAAAATTGATTAAATCGACAGGCAAATCGAGAAGCCGGCGAGCAAAAAAAGATGAACCGGAATTAAAGGAAAAGAGTAGCCCGATACACTTGCAGCTAGGTATATGTATAATCGAGGTTCGAGGGCGCGCGAGGTGACGCATGTCTCCCAATTGGATATTCCCGAGATAGCATCGCGGGCCCGTGGGGATAGAGTTGTTCCGCGCTGCGTAGTGGGATAAAAAAAGAAACAAGGAGCAGAGGATAGCATAACGAGCGAGTTAATGCGATAGTTGCGGCGGCGGTTTTCACGGACGACGTGTGGGCGCTTAGGGAGCATTCTGATTTTCAACCCTTTCAGACCGGACGATTAGATCAGCGCGCGGAGGCGAAGGTAAACGAAGTTGGCCCATTCTGGCACGCTGATTCTTGTCTTCTTGTTTTTTTGTTATTTTAATCGACTGTTTATATTGTACTCTGTAAATTTTATTATTGGGTATAGATTTTATTTATCGATTCGAGGTGACGGATAATATAAATTGTTAATTTTCTAAAGATTTATATATACCTACACTGAGAGAAATTTTTTAGTAAAAATTACAAATGGGCTAGCTAAAATTAGTATAATTTATATATTAGAATTACAATATGTAAAATTTACTATAGGTATAAGAAAATTTACAATAACTTTTAGCAAAATTTACTATACTATAAAGTATGGTAATTTTTTTCAGAATGTCAGTTTGTGACCATTTTCCCAAACAGTATAGTAATTTTTACTATAGCATTTCTCTCAGTGCACACTAGTATTTTTTTAATTATCTTTTAACGACGGTATATATTTTGTGCGGTACGTAATTTTAATTGTAATTCTAATTATTTTATTTTAAATGATTAATTATGTGTTTATACTACTTGAAACCGCAGAACTGCACACATCATCGATTTAATGCTTCGAGAAATTCTTTCAAATGAACACCTAAAAGATATTTGTGTACACAGACATACTTTGTATGGTAGCTGGTGTGATCATTTTTTTAGGTCTTAGGGGAATGCTCGCAACAAGTTTGCGCATACATTAAACCATCAAGTTATCAATTCGTTCGGGTATACAACAAGGAATCTCAATTGGACGAGAAAATTATACATATATATTTGCTTAGGAAAAACCAGACGCGCTCATCGTATAAGAGGATTAGGCACCTCCGGATACTCGATGCGGTGTGTACAAAAATTTACCACACGTGTCGCCCCGAAAAATATTTCCATCGACATCCTCCGTGAAAAAAAAGGAAGATCGGCCAAGCCTGTAACCCATTTTACGCTCTTGCGACTAGGCGGACCTAACGCGGAAATCACGGCTATCTCGCGCTGTCATTGCCTCAATTTCCACTTCCACATCCGGCATGCGCGGCTCTTCCGTCGAGGGCGGCCCAGCCTAAAAAAAAAGTTGTGTAGCTCCGATCGAACGGCAATAATGAGCGACTGTCACGCTTATGCATCGACCATTAAACAGGCCACCGCAGGCCGAACCTGCGGGAGTCATTAAGCCGCCCGGTCAACTTCGTCGCTGCGGGTATACTTCGCGGGAACTTGGATGGCTATTCAATTTGCGTCCACTTTAAATGATTTTTTGTCTTATTGGTTCGTTTATTCCGTCATCGATGCAATTATTTTTTGGGGAACTTTTTGCAATTCATTAAAAACTCATTTTTGCCGTTGAAGCTTTAGCGGTACAAAACTCGTTATACAAAATTTGTGCAGTCGAATAGTTACTCAAATTTCTACTAGATGTCACCAGAAAAGCACAAATTTTTCTAGCAAATAAAGTACTCAAATTATGCACAAGATTTATACAAAATTTGTGTTTATAATTCGTTTTATTCGTGAATGAAATATACAAAACAGATGCATTATTGACATAATTTGTTTTTCTTCGTAACTAATTTAGTAGACTCTGATTAACGTAATATTTTTAACACTCTGCGTATTGTGTCTACACATTCATTGACATTTAACATTCAGTTCACTTATTAATTTGGCATCTAATTTTGTACTTATTCGGTTTATTTATAAAGGATAGTATTATCTTCACCCTTTGTAGATTTGTATTGTTTGATAGTGACTATTGTGTCGTCTATTTTAGAACAAATGTTCCCTAAACTGTATAATTCAAAATAACATGAAAGAGAAATTAAAAATTAATGCGAAAAGCTTGTATAAAAATAATTTCGACGTTCTGTTTTACTTCTAATAGAATATCGACAAATATTCGACACGTATTTTTTCTTTTTTCAATTTATCGCTTGTACACTATATAGATATATACTACGCCGTTATGACTTCACGTTTGTCGTAAATTTTAACTTGCTATATCTTTTTTTATAAGTGTTAAATTGAAAAAAGAAAAAATACGTGTCGATTATTTTTCGATATTCTATCTGACGGATCTAATGGATTCATGCAAAATCTCAATTTTCACTTGAATCAAATGGATTTTCACCACATATCAAATTATCAGACTATACAGATATACAATATTTTATAAAATAATTTTAATTCCCTAAAAAATTAAAAAAAAGCTACATCCTTCTCCACGCGAATAAAAAATGAGCTCTCACCATCCGTTAAATTAAAGATCGAGCTTGTTCGTCACAATAATGTGAACCCCGTCGAAATTCGTTCGTCGCGCATCTGATACCCACGATTGGAAAGTGTATGGTAATTTTTAATGAGTATCCTATCTGGCTCGCCGTCAAATTAATTCGCATCGATTACGCGGCCGTCGAACCTGCAGCCGAAAAATGCCCCGCGCGAAAAAAAGGCCGTTTGACGCGCGACGGCGGCCGTACATGCAGAGGGGGGCGAGGGGAGGGGGCAGAAAAACGAGGCGGCGCGAAATCGCGGCCTATCAGATTCGCCGCGCGATTAGCCTCGCAGAGGTGCGCGCGCACACACGTACGTATATATATACATATTATACATACCCATCGGAGCTATAGCGTTCGGTGGGCCTTTTTGTCGCGGTGAAAGCGGCAGATTTGCCATATCGCGCTATCGGCCCCGGAATCTGGAACGGATCGCGAGAGAGCCGCCCGGAAGTCCCACGTCCAAACCGGATTCCAGGTATAGTGCACCCAGACGTCGCAAGCGCGCGAGCGCACCTTTTCCATCTCTATAGCCCAGTGCTTTAATAAGCGACGGGGACAAAAATCGCAGTTGCCAACTTTTTTTCTTTCTTTTTTCGACTTTTTTTGAGCTCAAATGTTAATTTTATTATAATGTGTAAGGAGATATTTTATAATAGTAGATTTGATTAAATAAATTATTAAATTGCATTTCAACAATTCGGTTATTGCATATGAAGAATTAATCGTTAGATCCGTTTGATCTAGTGTTAAATACATGTAAATTTTCATTTGTTTATTAAAGAAATTCACAATATTAGAAATTGCATAATGTTACGATCACACATTATATATATGTACAAACTATCTGCAGGATAACCATTTAAAATTGGATAAATGAAAGTTCACTTAAATAATTGAATATTCACTTATTCTAACAATAAGTCAAAAGTCTTCCACGTTGGAAGATATAAATAAGTGACTATTCACTTATTTAAGTGAAATTTCAGTTATTCAACTTTAGAGGGAACACGTGTAATCTTAGTTAACACTAACCACTAAAATGAAAAAAGATAAAATATTGTTGATTACTTTTCTTCATTCTATATCTAACCAATCTAATGGAACTATTACGGTCCATATAATAGTCCCTTTTTCCTTATCACCTCCAAATATTGTATTATCTGCATCTGTTGCTTAAGTATCGATCGTTTTAACTGTCGGGTCTTTTGTTGCAAGGCGATAAGAGCTTTACTAAAAATTGCAATAGTCAGTTTTAATGTTCTAGCAGATTTACATTGTAGGAAAAATATTAATAGTTTCTTGGCAAACTTACTAAAACTAAATTAAAATTTGTATTGTTAATTTTGTAAATTTTCAAAGAAACTATAGTAAATTTTACAAAGAAATTATTGTAATATTTCCAATAATGTCAGCCTGTGTGAATATTAAAATTGGCTATTGCAATTTTTATTATAGAGTATTTTTCTCCGTGTGAATAAAACATTTGAAATTTCCCACCTATGCGATATGTGATGGTGAACAAAATTTTGCACGGAATGTATAAAAAATATTTTTCGATTTCTACAAGCATTTTACTGGCAAATTAATTTACCACAATTTATCAATTTTTACAGAGTCCCAGTCTAATAATGATTACTGTCCGCTTCCGATCCGTACGTTTTCAAGCATCGGAAAAAACGCGGTCGCTCTCACGACAAGAGAGACAGCGATCGAGGGAGAGAGAGAGAGAGGGGGGAGAGAGAGAATGTTAGAAAAAAAAGTCGTCGGTGATAAAATCAGCGGGGGGTCCCGCTCCTCGACCTCTCTCCCTTCGGCTGCAGTTCCTCGCGGGGGCATCATGTCGCTCGGCTGAGCGTGTATCCCACCTGAAGCCGGAAAAAGAGAGAGAGCCGGAGCGGACAAGCCTACCGGAACACAGGAAGCGGAAGGGTGCGGAGCCTCCGCCGCCGCCGGACTCGCGCTGATTACGTCCTGATGATCGCGTTGATTACCCCGCGGGCGACGCGCTCCCGCGACTTCCCCTACCTCTCCGCTCGTGCTCTCGCGCGACGCGGAGACCGATTGCTTTTTTTTTTATTTCTGTCATTGCCCCGGTTTATTGGGGGAAGAGATTTTAATTAAGCTTCCGAAGGCTTTCATGTAGTTCATGCGGATACTTAGTATCTCGAAGATTGATGCGACGTATTTGTGTTTTTTTTTAACAATAATGTCACGGAGAGAAATATTTCATAAAAATTATGCTCACTTTTTTGCAACAATTGTTATATGCTTAGTAAAGTTAGGATCAAGTTTCTGTTCCGTAAAAAATGAGGAGTTGGATAAAATTGTTGCAACTGTTGGAAAATTTTTCGATATTTCAATTTTTCAAATTGTTATTTGTACGGTAAACAAATCGCTTGTTTCAAACTAATTACCAATAAATTACTATTTTTTACCAACAAATTTTGTTGGTATGATAAGGGATATAAGGGAAATAAAAGTTGTTATACTAAAAATTACAATGCTGTTTTTAGTATTCACACCTTAGACATTACGAGGAAAGTTATAAAACATTAATTTCCTGTAAAATTTGATAGAAACTGTTTTTGTACATTAGCTAGATCACTGAATCGTTCCTGTAATAAAAAAAAACCACTTTTTAATTTACCCTCAAAAATTAGTTCACTTTAGACTCAACGGGAAGACTACTCTCTAAACTCCAATCAGTGAAATTTTCACTGATTTTTACAGTGACTCCAGTTTTCACTGGTTGGTAAGTGAAA
>JAXIUT010000048.1:17143440-17158532 GCA_035586675.1 Eurytoma californica | reverse complement strand
TATCTATTATTTTAAATCCTGATTGCAAGACTATTTCTCTCCGTGCACAGTGCGTAATATTACTTAGGACATTAATCGCCAGATGGACCAACTTTGAATAATCCATATAGATTACTAAATAATAATTGCAATTTGCACGAATCATCCTTAATTAGATTTCGACGATATTTTTTTAGTAGTAGGTTCTAAGTTTGAATATTCGAATTATCTACATCGTTTGAATTCATTCAATGTGAAATTATTTAAATTAAAACGCGATCAGGATTTGATTAGTGCGTAATGCAATGCCTAATACATTCACCGACAGGTGGACACTGAGTCCGATATGTCTCCCACTAAAGGATGCACTGTCTCAATTTTATATATGCTACGCTTAAATTGTGAAAGGTTCTAGTGCTCCACCATTTATTATTTACACCATTATATAACTGATTATAAAGGAAATAATCTAATGTTAGAAACAATCGATTGGATTTTTGTACTCATTGCAATCAAATGTCACTATTTATTACAAATTTTAATGTTTAATATAATTTTTTAGATTTAACTGTGCTGATATTTTTTATAATTGTTTGTCAAAGCATTTTTAGATCTTCTTTTTCGGGGATTATTTAAATCCACGTATCTTTATACTCGAAAAGTTTAGATTAAAATTTACAAATTAATCAATATCATAAAAAATAAACAAATGACGTTACAGGTGGTACAGCGAACGCAAGCTTGGGAAGTTAAAATATGCAAATTCAATTCACGGGATAAAAAAATTATATCCCCTTTTTACCTTTATTAAAAATGAATATCTTTCATTCGTCATAATTAATCCAAAAAGGGAAAATTTTACGTGGAAAATTAATCTGATAAACAGCTATTATTTATTGACTCTTTGTATTATAAATCGACGGAATTTCTCGGTTAAACCGAATGCACGTAAAACAACATTTGGTCAATATCGGACAATGCAAAGCAGCCTTCATTACACATAATGAAACGTCAATCCACGTGTAATTACATCAACAGCGCAACTGCCAATAAAATCTAATTAAACGGCCTTACGTCTCACGGGTAAAGTCACCGATCGTAACGAACGGGAATGCACGTGGAAAACCGATAAAAGCGCGCAGCCGACACAAAGGGGGGGAGGGCGGTGGCATTGATAATTCAGGCGCGCATCGCGCAGAAAAAAGGCGCGCGCTGATAGATCGATCGGGGCTCTCGAGTGCCCGTCGCGCACCTGTCATTACGCGACGGCGACGATTTTTACGTTTTCACGCCTCTTTCTCTCCCGCCGGTGTATCGGCGATGACTGCGCGCCCGAAAATCCCGGCGACGCGCGCCTTTTCTCGCCGCGATCGATTTACCGTAATGAGGCGCGATTATTCCGACTTTCTTTTTTTTCTTTTTGTATTGTCGCCGGCGGTGATTGATTGTCGAATTGTTACAGTTAGCCGGTAATTAATTTTTTAGAGCTGCAGGGATTTTTTGTACTAATGGGCTCGCGCTTTTGCTGTGTTTCAGGTCGGACAGCGAAAGGAAAATGCTGAACCCTGAGACGAGCTGCTATTCGGAATCCATACGAACATGGTAAGAATTATTAAGAGATGAAAAAATGTGTTTTTCTCATTCTTTATATATGTTCATGGAGAGCATTTTTTTTAATTTTAATTTTTAAATGATATTTATTTTTTATTAGGTTCATTACGTGATTGCGCTATCCGAGTGAACTATAGGAGTATTTTAATCGGTCATATGCGCTCTTTAAAAATAAATTTTTAGTATCAATTTATTTTGCCTCTACAGCAAAGGGTCGCCCTAAGCGCTTTTTTGTGTTTATTTTATACACATGTAAAATATAGAATATAATCAAATAGAATAAATGTTTATTGAAAATTTTAACATTTACATTTTTCAATCGTTTAATAAGAAATTTAATTAAACAGATTTTAACACGCATTATTATAGAAAGTGAATTGAAACGCCCTAAAATCTAAGATATCAAATATTGCACTTTAGTAATATCTCAGTAAACAGCATAGCAACTCGTATAAGACTAAAAAGTCGAAATTCCATATATAAACCGTACCAGAGATTGTAATTTATTTATACTAATTAAAAAAATAACTAGATAACAATTTCATATATAATATAATTTGGATTTTTTGTAGTTATTTTGTTTTTATTATAAAATGTCCATTTAAAATCATTGTATACGTATGTATACATGGTTTACGTGCGTTTCTTTAATTGTTTAAATAATAATATCAAAACAAAGCAACCAGTTTATTAAATCTTTATTTTTCAGAATTGTTCCCAAAATGAACAATACTCACTCAAATTTTTAAAAAAAAGTAACTAGCATTTAATAAAAAAATTCTCTCCGCGCGCGCATCGCGCCGTGGCATTTCGCAGCCGCAACTGCGCCTCCCTCGCATTAAAAAAAAAGAGGTAAAATATCGAGGCGTTAATTAAGAGACCCTGACATTCCTGACCTCGTGGTGCAGGCGCGTGGAAACTCGACCAAGGACGTGCACTCGCGGCGGTGAAGTGCGCAAAGGGGAGAGAGGCGCGGGCGAAGAGAAAAAATCGAGCGCGCGAGTTCATTAGTTTAACAGGTCCTCGTTAGTTCGCCCCGGCCGCGGGTGGGGGCGCGGCGCGGGCCGTCGCCTCGCGAAAGCGGCTCCGATTTCTCCCCCGCGATCGCGCGCCTCCGACGCCCGCGAGGCTGCGGCGGCGCGCGTCACCCACGGTGAATGCGCCTTTTTTTTGTTAGACAAGACCGTTACCTTTTCGTGCGCTAATTAGCGAGGGAGAGACGCTGCATCGACTGTCAGCGTGTCAGCGGCGAGGTTCACGGTGATTATCGCTCGGCGCAGGTAGGTCAATGTGATTATTAGCGCGTCAGCCGGCGGGTGATAACGCTTTGACTGCGAAGCGGTGCGGGCTTCGCGAAGACTAATTAAAATTTAATTTTAATTAGATTCGTGAAGTCTGATTTTTTTACGAGGGCAGAGATTCGTGGAGTCATTCTTCGTAATGGTATATGTTAATATTTCAATTCAAGCGTAATAATCAAGCGTATATGTTCGATTTAATCATTGTTAAACGATGTTTCGCGGTACAATATAGGTTATCATTGAATTAGTTACAATATTGGTACAATATAAGTACAACATTAGTTCTAAATGAAAGAATATTTGTTTAAATTCCCGCTCAACGCTATCGACCAATCGATTTTATATATCTGTTAAAAAAGACATTCCTAATATTAAGCGTAAATGAATGTGATTTTTGTTCTAGTTTTTTGTACTTGTATTTAAAAATTTTAAAACTGACTTACTCAGAGACACTGAGATTTACACAAAAATTCCTGAAGATGGAAACCTGACATTATTTCTTATTTAAAGATATTCCTTGCTTTTTCCATTAATGAAGCGATTTCCTTGAATTTTTTTTGTAAGTAAAGCCCGCCGATTTTCAGTGTGGTAATATAATGACACATTTCAAAATACAAATTTATATCAAGAACTTCTGAATTGTCTGTATCTTTTTGAAATTTCAAACGAAACGATAGAAATTTCTATCGCGTGCGCAGTCTTTGACACACATGCCGGTAGGCGTGGGTGCAGATGCTAAAAAAAAGGAGAGAGAGTGAGGTCGCGACGCTAAGAAGAAAGAGGGCCACTTGATTTCCACGGAGTCTCGACACTTGACTTTAATAATAAAAAATGTCGCATTGTCATTTGGAGGGTCGCGAAAGCAAGAGAGTGAGGGTGGGGGGAGACAGAGCTCAAGGGGTGGTTTTGTCGCGGGCATATTGTCGTTGACGCCACATACGCGACGCTCGCGTGTACACACAAATACGGGCCTCGCGTGGGTATCGCGGGCACACACTGCGCGCGGGCACTTTCGAGCCTAAAGGACTGCCTTTCATGCGAAACAAGTGACCCCCCCCCCTCCCCCCTCTTCACCATTATATATCTATCTTTCGTTTTTACGCGAATATACAGATTTTTGCACTGTGTTATTTTCCTTTTCCTCAAAGAGTCTATAATTTTTCTTCCCAAAATCCAAATTCTTCATCAAATATTGTCTAACCCATGGAAGAAACGTAGTACTGACCAGTGTACAATTGATCCATAGGGCGATGGTAATTCGTTACTGGAGTGATAAGAATAGGCTTACGAATGTGAAATGAACATGGAACAAAATCCAGTATCAATATTCATTCAACGTTTCGTAAAATTCAATAAAATATTGATAATTTTTTACTTAAATATAGTCAATCTAGATAGAGTTTGGTTATAAACAAGTTTGAAATATCGGCTTGTACAATATTGGAGGGACATTGGTGCATTATCATTCCAACACTGGATAAATCATGGGCCAAAGATTGCGACTAGCAACATTTGGCAGCCAATATTTAACCGGTATTGGACCGTTCCGTCGGCACTGCCAGTTCTTTTATGAAAAATTTTAGTTCACTTAAGCATACGCGCGAAGCGTGCCGAAGCTTACAGGTGTTCGTACGCGGCAATTCATCAGGGTGCCACATCCCTCCCCCCCTTATCCTCCTTATCCTCGCGCCATTTTCCTCGCGCGCGCACGCGGCTCCTTTCGTTCTCCCTCTTCCCCCTTGTGTTTTCCCCCCTGCGAGCATTTTTCCTCTCATTTAGCCTCTCGCGCTCGGCTTTGCGCGCGCCAGCCGGTTAATTTATCGCTCGCCGCCCCCCCGACGGCTCCCGCAACCCCTTCGCACCGCGGCCTTTTTCAAGCCTCGCGCGAACGCGCCGCAGAGATCGCACGCTATCCCCACGCGCCGCGGAGAGACCCTCCTGAATTTTCTTCACGCTCGGCGCGATTCTGCGGTTTAACGCGGGTTCCCCGACGCGTGCTTTTTTCGTTAGAAAGACACCGGCTGTGCGAGTTGAGGAAAGAGAGGGCGTCAATTTTTACCGAATGCATTTGTCGGAATAGTAGAGTATTTTAATGATTCAACGAGTCGGGGGACTAGGTGATCGCAGAATCAATTAAATGAATATAGAGACCAGAAGATCCTTGAGGATCTTTGATATCAAGGACTTTTAAAGATTTTCAAAGAATTTATACAGAGACATCAAAAGATTTCCGGAGGTCTCTATTGGATATCAGTAAGGAAATCTTTAGGAAATTTTTTAAATCTTTTAAAAATCTGCTAAATTTTTATAATTCTGTACCATTTGTTGCAATCTCTATAAGAAAATCTATAATTTATTCGAAACCTCTAAAGTGGAATTATTAATATAAAATAACAATAATTACTATAAATTAGTATAGATATAATTTATTCAAATTTAAGTTATATTAAAAAAAAAACTATAACTAACTGCATTTTACAAATAAGATCTGAAATTCGAAAGGAAAAAATACTGTGCGATTCAACTAAGTATTGATAATTTGGTACTAAATTTTTTAAATCCTAGTTTCAACATATACTCTAGTATGATAACTATAACTACAGTCAACTGCACATTTACCAGCTAGAATTGATATAGCAAAGCATCTCTAAATGCACTAAAAATTAGTCTACTAATTGATAATTAGTAGAGTACGCTATTTTCACTAATTTTTAGTGCACTAGAGTGAAATTTATAAAGTAGTTATATTCTGTTTACACCGAAATTTCATATGAATAAAAAAATATGAATTAATTGAATATGTTAAAAGCATGAAGGAAATAAAATTATCTCGAATTATTGATTCAAGAAAAAGTAACTGTGTATAAGCACCACATCGCGATACAAAATCACAGCATTCAAGAAATTGAATTAGACACGCAACCGCCACCCTCGGTACAAATTTCTGTTGTTTTGATTCAATCTAAATTCATTATGGCGTTAAGATACAAATGATCCGAGGAAAGAGATGGCGCTCCTTGGGGATACACTTTTTTTTCCTCCCTGCGAGAAGCATTGTACGGAAAATCAGCGAAAGACGGATGATTGGACTTTCGCAGGATGTAGTGCGTATAGACCGGCGCGAAACGCGATTACAGTTGTTATCAGATGTCACTTCTGGCGAGCGGCGCCCGATGACGTCGCGCGCGCTCGCTCGTTTGTCATCACGTGACGTCGACGCAGGAAACATGATTTACTTCCGTTTCCCATTCTCCCCTACCCCCGCGCGCGCCTACCTCCGGCCCGTGACTCCTGCCGCCGTTTCCACGCTGCAATAAAATTCAGCTGTGATTTTTTTCTTGCCTCTCAAATTTGTTAAGATTTTAACGTGATAAGTTGTATCCTCTAAATATGAATTAGCGAAAAAGCACTAAATTATAATCAATAACTAGTAGATCACTTATCACTAAATTTAGCGAAATTTCATTGATTGATGTAGTTTTTTCCTTAATTCACTAATTATAAACTTTAGACAGATATATAAGTTAAAAATTAACTATAAAGATTAAATATGATTTTATCTGATAATTCTGAATTGAAAATTGAATATTTAATATCTGTATATTTTTACGATTATTCAATATTAGTAAATAGCAATATTTAATTATAATAATAATTCAATTTCCTACGTATAAAAAGTCGTCATACAAATAAAATATTTAAAAAAATAATTTTGATAAATAAAAGTACACATTTAAGTGAAATATAGATTTTTTGTTCCCCTCGAATCCTCGAGTCACTCATTTGTCTCCCTTTTCATCTCACTTTTTTCTGTATTTACTTTCCGCTTTAATGTATTTCTCCCCTCCTGACACATGCTCGCTTTAGGAAATCTTTGCGAAAATCTTCCATCCTAAGACATACGACCCTCCGGTACTTCTCGACGCCTCGATTTGCTCGCCTCGTCGCAGACATCATCAGCGCGATGGAAAAATTACTGCGACACAGAAAAATGGTCTTCCATATCGCCGACTCGAGATTTCCACGAGATCCTCGCGCGGATAAGCCCCGAGGTTGATTTTCTTCCTCAAGTAAATAAAAAATATTGAATAAATAAAAATAACGGCCTAATGTTGAATTAGTGTAATAAGCACTAAAAACTGCATTATTGTAATCTACAAGAGTGAAAATATTTTCGATTTAATGAAAATATATGATTTTATTCTCAATTCACCTATTATTCACCTCTAAAGTTATATAAGTGAAATTGCACTTAAATAAGTGAATGTGTACCTATTTAAATAAAATTTCACTTATTTAACTTTAAATAGTATAAAGTCGCTTTAATGACCAGGACCAAAGTAGCATTTAATTCTCTGTATTATTCTTCTAAATTTACTTTATTCCCGCAATTTTAAGTTTGATAATTGTTTTATAAAAAAATACAATATAAATTGTTTATTGATATTATTTTTAAATAAATAATAAAATGCTTTTAATTCTCATAAAAATAACATGATTTTAATGTAGTCCCACTTTCCGAATCAACAAAGTGGATTTGCAGTTGAGTCGAAAATAAAAAAACTGCACCATAGGAATACAATTGGTTATTCTCGTGTTATGTTGAGAAAAAAGGGTTCAGAAAAATTACTATAATAAAAAAAATAGTTGTTTTTCTTTACCTATTTTTCTCAGTGCACATAATGTACTATTTTTCACCTTTTGCATTAATGAGAGTACTAAACGTTGCAGGACTACCGTGTAATTTACAGCCGAAGTTTCACTAACGGCAAGCGTATACTCCCTAATTCAAGTGCAAGTAAATTTTTTTCGTAATTTAAAAAAAAAGGCACTTAAAATCTGTGAAAAATAAAGAAACAATGGAATCACGGCGCCGCATCGCCGGCGGTCCGAAAGAATTTTTCCCCGGGGCGCTCTCGAGCCGGGATTATGCCTAACGAGACGCGAATATTTCGGGTATAAACGAAGGGAAGCGTGAGGCGCGCCCCCGAGGCCGCTTGACGTTGATGCCCGGCGACGTATGCCGTCGGCGTGTATAAACGGCGCGCGCGCCGCCACAGAGCCGAGGGACGCGTATATATGCGGGCGGAGCGATACAAGCGGCCGCGGGGGATGCGCCCGCGCCGATCGCCGGAGGGCGAGGGAGTGAAAAGGAAAATGATGAGGGATGCTCTCTCGCTTTATTGATTCGCTTCTTGGAAGCGAGCCGTTGCGTTTCCCGATCTCCAACGGTCTAAATAACAATATTTACGCGAGCGCGTGGCACTGCGGGTAAACGGCGGATTAACGTGTTTTAATCCTTGGTTTTTTTACCTTTTGTAATATAATTTTTTACGTTAAATATATAAAGGATCTCAAGTGACTTCTTTTGTTAGTTTCTTCGCCGCAATTGAGATTGATTCATTTTTGTGGAAAAAATTATGATAAAATCAAATGCATTATAAATGTAAAATACACTGAGAGGGTTATCTCTTAAATTTTTAATAAATCGTCAGAAATAATATGCAAATAACCGTCACTTTTATAATATTCTCGTAAAAATAATGATGATTTTCTGTAACTCTATTGATATATATTGTTAATTTTTCGAACTAATTTTCTTATTTTAAATAAATATTTTTAACTGTTTATGACTGAACATTTTATATTTGTTTTTATGTAAAATACAGGTATAAAAATTAATCATAAGTATTGATATTCTAAATGTTAATATGCCACCAGGTGATCTGGCTAGCGGGGTGTGTGTAGAAGACTACTGATGCTTTCATTTTTTAGAAAAAGGAATTTTAATAATAAATATGTATAATATATGTGCTATCAGGGGATTGAGCTCTTTGCTAGATGATTACGGCTTAAGATTTCTTACTATTTCTAAGTTAATTTTAATTTAATCCCTCAATCATATTCATAGAAATTAATGAACTGACATCACACGCATTTATGTTATCCTCTCTTAATATTAATAACTTAAAATTTTAATAACTTAAGATACAATTTAAAATTTCTATATTCAGTTAATTTTTCCAAGTTCCTGATAAACTTTCAAATGTTCTGAATTTACCTGCAATATTATAATCTACATTCGGGCGGTTTGTTGCTTCGTTTTGTTTTAACCAATATTAACATAAAATCTAAAAGCGTGAGTTCGAATTCTACTTATATTTGTTTGATCTAAAAATCTCACAAGCGCGAAAAAAAATCGACGAAAATGACGCTGACAAAGAACGCAGCGAGAGACTCTCCCGCTCTCTCCGAAGAAAATCAAAGAGCCGCTGAAGGGTAGCGGCTCGGTAGGTCCGGAAGATAGCCAGCGATTAGAGGCTCCTCGTTCCCCCCGCGACGCGTAACTCGTCCCACGCGCGCCGAAAGCCGGAAAATTCATTGAGTTACTTGAGTGAGTTACTCACGCATCGCTCGGCACGCCGTCCGAGGAAGGAAGTCGTTGCTCGGCTGCGCCGCTCGGGGTCCCCCCCTCTTGTCCGATAATTTTCCTGCGCGCCCGCTTCGGTAATTAATCGTTCACGGCGATTTCGCGCGATTTGCGCGTCTTTCACTCGCGCGCGATTAGCGCCGTCCGATCGAGAGGTACGACTCGAGGGTCGCGCTGCGGAGCTTCTCGGCCTTTTCACGATTTATGCCCTTTGTGCTTCCAGTTCGGAGCGGACTAAAACGCAGCATCTTTTGTAAGGCATTTTACCGAGGCTAATGTCAACTGTTGATATATAAGACAGTGTGTACACGACATTCAATTCTAATGTGAGAGTATACGCAGGGATTTATTTTTTAATTTTGCTACTATTATTAAATAGTCAGTTTTATTGACATCTACTTGGCAAAACACTGTCTCATAGCACTCTAAAACTCTCGCTAAAATTTATTTATAAAATTCGCAATTTTTTAAATCTTTTCGGGTTATTTTTACCGTTCCTGTAATAATTATTAATATCGAGATTATAATGCAACTAGATTATAACCATAATTGTTATAAAAAGTGAAGACTTTTGTAAACATAATTTTCTTCGTGTATGTTGTTTTCACACGAGGAAAAGAAAATTCATTAAAACATAGAACAAAATTAATCTTCTATATACTGAATAAATTATTTAGTTTTTGTCATTACAAATGATAAATTGTGACAATTATTCACACAGATAAGTGACTTTTCAGCAATGTCTTGTCCAAAAAAGTCCAAATATTTTGTATTTAATATTTAGAAAATTGTTTGCATTAAATATATCCCATGAAATATTTTCTATTCCAGGGAAGGTATACTGGTTTGTATGTATCTCCCAATTTGCATTTCTTGGCTGTCAAATAGAAAATATCGTTGCTAATTATTTTTGGAAAAGAAAAAATGTTCACCATCTTTGTTAAAATACTATTAATTCACTTTCGATGTAAACATAAACAGAGATATAACAAACAAATCGGTACACCTACTATAATTATAAACATTTTTTTTGTTACACAGTAAATAGAACGAATATTTTCTTAACACAGAGTTACGTCCATTATATAACAGATTCAAAATAAAGAACAATAAAGGTTGCCAATGGAAATCCAGTACAACATTTTTGTCCTTTCAAAAAAGTTTCTAAGCAATTATATTAATATTTTCGGAGAAAAGTCTATTCGGTAATAAATAACTACGAAAAAGAACTCCCTTTGAGACTTTTTACGCGCGGCGAAAATGAGATTCGAATCTTTCAACCCTTTTCTCATTTTACGATTTAATGACCGACAAGAACGAAGCAGCGAGCGACTCTTTCTCCCTCCATCTGTCAGTTTCCGTAAAACTGTGTTACGAGATTTTAATTGAGCTCGGCTCGTTTCGATTTTCCCTTCGGTCTCCAGCGCCAACGATGAAGGGAGAGAGAGAGAGAGAGAGAGAGAGAGTGCGGCCGTTAAACGGTCAAATAAATAACCCTCCTCGAATACGATTTTCCAAAGCTCGGGTGATGGTACGCCGCTTTTTGCTTCGTGAACTTGGAGAAAAAGAAAACGATAATAGAAATGAAGTATAAAATAAAAAAAGATGGTACTTATTTTTTTTTTTTTTTCACTTCTTTATTCAAATAAGAATTTTTTTATTTAGATATATATATGCTACACGTAGTTGCAATTTATCAATAACTACATAAAATACGGTAGGCGCAATGGGAGAAGACATTCGATAAAAAAAAACTCGGTTGAAACGATGTAAGACGAAAAAAAGTACAGAATGGCAGAAAATAGCCATAAAAACTATTTCGTTGACAGTCGGAGGGGAAAATGTTTGAAAAAGTGCTAGTTTTTACGAGGGTCCATAACTGCTGGAATGCGGGTCAAACGAAAGATATTTTATAGGAATTCGTGGAACGTACCGTGCAAGATTAAAACCATGCCATTTATACCCAGCAAAAATATTTTTCATTAAAACTTCACGAAAAAATTCGTCTCGCCGAAGAAAAAAATATGTGCAAATTCAAAACATCCGCAAATTGCAGCAGCAAAAAAATTAAGTCCAAGCCGCCCCTCACACGCAACAATACTGAAGTGATGCTCTTGAATCTTTTTGGAATTTTTTTATGTTCAAAAATATTAGACATGTGTTTTTTATACAGGCCTATATCGTGTTTCAAGGGTAATATGGTATACACGTTTATATCAGAAATTTTCCAAACTTGTAATTTTGATATGTACATGTATACGATTTTACTTTTAAGGTGAGATGAAAATCATGGAATTCATGTCATTATCGATGCCCTTTTTTTAAAACTTGCCACGAAAACCTTTATATTTTAACAAGTAATCTTATGGAACTCATCATTAAATCGATCAATAAAATCAGAGTAAAATCATGAATGTCCATACAAAAAAACATACCTACTAACTAATAATTAGCTTCTAAGGAATATATTAGTTAAAAAAACCAAGGGTTGACCACTTAAAATATAAAAGAAAGAACCAAAAATGTAATTTTGACACCCCCCGGCGATTATTATTCCGCAGTTTCTTATTTTTAATCATTGAATAATGATTAAATGTACAACTATTTAAAAAAAATAAACAGCAATAAACACGTGCCCCTGACTTGATACATCATCAAACGCCAAAGCAACTTTAAAACCCGTAACGGTCCGTATAAAACCCGTGTCCAATATTATTCGATATAAAATATAGGTTTACAAAATAAAAAAATTTGAAAAAGATCCAATAGTAACACTTCACTGTGGTTGCTAATAAGTTTACCGAGCGGACCACCGGCGGCGCCGCAGAGATCGCAACATTACGAGTCCCCGAAGTAACGTCGTAACGAGATTACGCGCGCGAAAGGAGCGGAGAATAAAAATGAAAAAAGGAAGACGCACAGCCGGAGAGCCGAGGGGGAGACGATAAGAGGGTGAAAAAGAGGCCGGTAAAGAGCGAGCGAGCGAGAGGGAGGGAGTGCAACATCTTTATTCTTCTGACTGACAGTCCTTCAGGCGCGCGCATCGCTCCTTTCACCTTCGGGCGCGCGCGAAGGCCTCTCCGCCGGGGACGGCTCGAATTTGTCTTAGGCCGCGCGCGCGTAAACAGCACTCGTCAGACCTGTCCCGACATTAATTTCGCTCATTGTCACGCGCGCGAGCGCGCGACGCCGGAGGCGCGAACGAATCGCCGATTCTCTCGGTGCGTGCGATGGCCAAGTCGAGCGGAAAATTGAGCGAATAATGCAGCGCGCGCGCGCGGACTCCGGGGGAGCCACGACTTGTTGCGTTTGAAAAAATGTTCCGAGAGGCTGTTTAGGGGCGCGCCGCCTCGCTCGGACACGTGGAGTAATGGACATTTTAGTCCTGCCTTAAAGTCTCATTTTTTTTTTTTTTGGCGGAGTGAGAAATCGCTGGACTTTGCTTATTGTGGTGGGTACCTTGTCCCGCGATGTTCTTTTTTTTCTTTTTTTAATGTAAAGGTATAATTTAATTTGAAACTAAAGGCGTGTGAAATATTTTTTTACCTTTGAACAGTATACTTATTCAATAGAAAACATACACATGTACGTAGATTATTTTTATAATTATAATCTTGTTTATAATTTAATTTCTTTATGTGTCGAACTTTCAAAGAGTTGATCAAGCATTTGGATCCTAAATACGTTCAAACTCTGGGAAAGTTATTTTTTGGTACGCGCCTCTAGATTTTATTGAATACTGCCTAATAATAATGAGACGTTCTAGTACAGTTTTTAATAAATCTAGAGGAAATATGTATTTAATATTTATCCAAAATCTAAAAAGGCTTGATGCTGTAAATTATTTTGATTCTGGTTTTACTCAATTGATTTTAAAATAATAGGTAATTTAGTATCTATGTACACGAAAATAAAGACTATAATATTTCTGATAACAAACAATTTCAAACAAAAATTTGTAAAAATATTTCACAAATTTAGATACGCTCTTATTTCCTCAATTTTTTTAAAATTACGATGTACGTGGACCACATTTTTTTCATTTTTATTTAATAATGGATAGATTTTACGAAGGTGAATAAAACTTATTAATGACATTCAGAAATTGCGATTGTTTCGAACTTTAAAATTATTGGGTCAAACTATATATCTGCCAATTTGTATACTAAGGAACTAACTATACATATAGTCATATCACTTTGCACGAACTCGAAATTTAATTGATCCTTTTACTTGTCGAGTTACAGTTTATAATTCAAGAAGACACATCAACCACTTCAGAAAGTTTGATTCTCTGTTAATTTGGTTTTTTTTTGTATATTTCAATTAATAAAAAAGTACAAAAACTACTACTGCAAATAGTAAAACTCTTTTTTACTAATTTTTATAAATGAAATTTCACTATTTGCAGTTGAATAGAATAAAAAGATTGTGGAACACGTTTTTCACTCGCATTACGTCTATTAATGTGATTATAGCATTTAAGAGTCACTTGCGTTCTCCAACTTTTAATTTTTAATTAAACCTATACAGTATCTCGCAATGTGAACTTAAGTGCTCTATTTATAATATACTTATATTTACACTTAAATCCACAATAAACTTAATTTTAATTAATTGGATTTGTATATTGTACCTACCGAGCTTTCGAAAACTTACATAAGACTCACAAATCCTGTGTATGTAAAAAAAAGACAACATAGACTTCACGGTAGCCGTTCGCATCTCCCGGATTCTCACGCTAGAAAAGCGCCAGGCACGCGAGGTAATTAAAAGAAAGCCGCCGGCGAAAATTGAGTGTCGCCGGAAAACAATAAAGCAGCCGCTCGCGAAAAGCGCCGCGGTAGCCCCTGTAGCCTCGGCGAGGCTGGAGAGCGGACGGCTCGAAAGGAGGGGCCCCGGCAATCATTCGTCGTCGCGCGCGCGTCGCGACACATTCTGCGAAACGACTTCGGTTTCCAGTTTTTAAAGGCCGCGGACTGCAGCCCCGGAGGATTTGCATAAATTAGGGTTTATCGTTCCGAGAAGCCCCCGAGAATGTGCGCGCGCACGCGGAAGGAGGATTTATGCGAATAGGCCCCGGAGCTCCACTCTCTCTCTCTCCTCTCCCGTTTAATTAAAAAAAATCATTTCGATTTCACGCGTTTCGAAAATAGCGCCCTCGCGGACATTATTCCGACTGTCCCTTCGCTCCCATAATTAATGCTCCGACGGATTTTTTTTTCTTTCTAGTTTGTATTTTGGCGCAGGCAAGGGCCTTTGCGGTGGGTACGCCGCCGGCTGCTTTTTTTTTCTCTCTCCCTTGCCTAGACACTTTAAATAGCTGAGGCGACGTTGAATCCTATTTATTGGTATTGGAGATTCCTTTTCGACGAGTAGGGAATCATTTATTTTCTGATTTATCCTCGGCTTAGCGCTGATGGAATATGCATTTTTGCATTTCTATTAATTTTGGATTATAGACAATTTAAAATAAATGAAGCCTCTACCCACTAAAATTGTAAAATTTAACTCAGCAGTTATTACTCTGTTAAATTTAAGTTCAGTTTTACACTGTTCTTTAGATCTAAGTGTCAAACGCCGCTTATATTAGAATGGGAATGATAAAATACTCACTATCAGAATCAAAAATACCTCAAAATCTACTTTAGAGTATATTATTATTTACATCTAATACGATAAATTTACGAACAATTACACTACCGCTCAAAAGTTTAAGCACACCGCAATAAAAAAAAGAAAATTTGAAAAGTTTTATATCTCGGGAAATA